>PNEQ01096532.1:0-32338 GCA_003012365.1 Medauroidea extradentata | reverse complement strand
AGAGGAAAAGATATTAGAGAGTTATCTTTGCACGTGAATAATATAGGGATTTTGCTGCAAGGGCGCAGAGGCGAGAGTTCGTCTAGGCGACAGGCGATTTCACCACGTGAGACAGTCAGGTGCCTGGTAGCTGTGGCCGGGCGAGGCCCAGGTAAGTCTATTGTGTCCAGTAAGCACGCACTGGCGCGGCACAAACCCGGCGCGCGGCGACATGAGTTTTGTCAGCCGAGACGGCTTAGGACAGAGAGTCTATTGTGTACAGGAAGGACGGATTTGCACGGCACCAGTAACGACGCGCGGCCACAGGATTTCTGTCAGCCGAGACAGCTTAAGACGTTGAGGAGTTTACGACTGGTCGTAAACCAGGAAAGGGTAGGTTTTAGAAAGTTTGCATGTGGAATGTTCAAACGCCGCCCGCGCCAAGTCAAGGTAATTGTTTGGTTACCCGGGGATGTCCGACAGATGCATGGAATTCCAAGGGCTCGGGAAAGTACAATGTACCTGAAAGGAGAAAAGGTCGTCGACCGGCTCTGGTCCCCAACCATTATTTGCTTGCCTCCTGGAGACCAGGTAGAAAAAGAAAAGTGTAAAGACGAGTGTGGCAGGCACGAAAAGTGTTGAGGTAAAGAACAGGCCACTTGAATGCAGCGACATTTGGTAGACATTGTAATCTATTTGTATATATTAGAGAGTATTTAATGTGAACAAGACTTGAGAATGTACGAATAATTTGAATTAGAGACAAATACAATGGCGGCGAAAACCGAAAGACTTCTCCTTGCAGTTTCGTCATTCGATTTGAGGGTTATGTAAGATGCTAAAAATCGTCGTAAGAATATTTATGTTTAGTTTGAAAAATGTTTGTATTTGTTCAATTGGATATCGTAATTGTAATGTATGTATTTATAAGTATTTGTCATGAGTAAAAGAAAACAGAAAATAATAAAGGCGGCGCGGGAGACGGTGACCGGTGGCAGCCATTGTCTGCGAGCTGGGCTGTGATTGGCCAAGGGAGTCTATAGGTGGGGGTTGCTGGCCGGTGCGGCCATGGGTAAGTTCTCGAGAGGGACACTCGGGAGGAAGCCGCGGAGGCGACCGGACCACGTGTCGCGAGTCTACAGCACAGAGAGTGCTTCGCCTGACCAGCTGAACCCGAGAGACTGGGGTTGGTCCGGCAACTGTGCGTCTTGGGTCACGACGTTTTTAAATAATATTTCGTAAATTGCAAAAAGTAGTCTCGTGGAAGAAAGGGCGCATCATATGAGATAAAGCGGACGATATAGGCACATCGTGAGCCGTCTCTCGCGCGCACCAAACTCATTTGCCGCAGTTTACTTATGAACATTGAGTTCCATCTTTTAATTTGAGTTTGACTTGTGAAGTAAGGAAAAAAGAATCAAAATAGACCAACTGACGGGTAACACTATTTACATACAGGTTATAAAATCTAAACAAATCCATACTTGTTCTATGTACATGGAAAGTGTTTCTAATCACTCACAATGGTGGCCCAGTGCACGAGCAGCGATGAACCTGTTGTAGACCAACAAACACCTTCGTCACACTACTTGCCACAATCCACCTCGCCAGACGTCCTCAAACACTTGTAGCGATCCAATACTTCTCGCCACTCGTCACTATCACATCAACTCACACCAGGCACCTGCCAGCCAAAAACTCTCTTGCCTCTGCCGCAGCTCTCTCTTATATCCTTTCTCCACAGTCTCGAATTCTTTCGGCTAGACGTTTATCGCAAACATCCCGGAAGGATGTCGCATCAGGGTAAATAATAAGTGCTGCTCCCAGTCCTTAGCCGCTAAGCCAACACTGGGCTAAAGAGAATTATATATTGTGTTGATGCCTTAAATATATTTAAAATTGTTTATTTGGGGTAAAAATTACATATATTAATAAAAGTAGAATGGTTTAACTTTAGTTTTGAATACTGAAACATATGCTGCGGGATATTGTATGTTGTAGTATTGTTAATACATTTTAAGGTTTGAAATGTTAAATTTAAAAGTTACATTTATTTTGGGCCAAGGAATCTAAAAAAAAAAACTGTCAGAACAAATGTACTGTGTTTACCCTTGGTGATTCCACTGCAACCCTTCCAGCAGTGTAGGTTCTTGTAAGTGTGCGAAGGTGTTATTTTCGTGCTGTATTTATGTTGATAGTGATAGGTTTATATTGTTAAAGTTTACAAAATGTTCTTGTTTGTTTATTGGCTTTATTTGTTTATAATGACTGTGTTTTGTTATCCTCATGTGTTCCCTACTATTTTTGTTACATTAGATTTTTGAAATAATAAGTTTAAGTTTGAAATTTTACCGAATTTGTGATCAAATGAGCTAACTTTGTTGTTTCCTACAATGTGTATTTGATAAATTAATTGTGTTGTCAGTCGAGTCCTTGTGTAAAGTGTTGTGGATGGATGATTAGATGGAATGAGTTGTCTGGGTTGATGAACGCTGTGTGGAAGAGGAAAGGGAAGGGGCTTATTTAATGTGGAGTAATTGGTTTGTGTGAAATAAGAACCGAGAGCTGGGTGAAATACTCGGTCATAGTTACTAATACTCGGTCATAGTTACTAAAGCTCGGGAATCCGGGGGTCCCAGCCTGGAAGGATGGCAATCTGCCTGGAGGCTCAATTATTTTAAAACACTTTTTCCGAATTTAAAACTAATTTTTTGTGAATAATAATTATTATAATTATATTGAAAGTTATTTAATTTCTATTGAAAGTAAGTGCAACCAGAAATAAGCTTCAGCTAATAGTTATGTACTTGTATGTTGTTCCTCAGAGCACACTCAGGCCGCAGATGCCCTCCCTGTATATACTCCGCTCTGCAACTCCGAGAGTTGATCTATCCCATACCACCTATGTTCCTCCCGCCTCACCCGGTCACACTCGCATTTCAGCCCGTGGGCCTGTTGGTATAGGGTTCGCACCATCAACGGCCCGGGAGAACCTGCTTATAGTAACTTAGATAGGCCCTAGAGTGTAAACTGCCGCTCTAAGTGGCGGAGATAAGCCGAATGAACCACCAGACCACGAGGAGCTGCGTGGAGGCTGCCACTCTGAGACCCAACAAACCACACCTTGTTTGTTACATTCATTTCTTTAATTTTTTCTCTCGGCCAGAACTTTATCCCAAACATCCTGGAAGTGTGTGGCATCAGAGTCAAGTACCACCTCGCAGGATAGAGCATGAACAAGAATACTCTAGACCCACATATCCTCTTCTGTTGACCGATGTTGGTATGCAGGTGGCCGCCACCACACATGAGCGTACCAATTTACGTCGAACATCTTTGTTTTTGCCGCTACTATATCAACTTACACTGCTCTCCGATTATCGCGTAGCCACTGAGGTCTCTTAGCTCTGCCGCCAAAGTATCCTCTTTCACCAATCAGCCCGAGAATAGAGGCACAGTACCTATGGTAGGTGATGGTAGTGAGAAGTTCTCATGCCGCGCCTGAATGAGGTTAGCGACTTGATAGAGTGCGTGCCAGATTTCAGGTCACGAGGGCTGAATTCATTAGCTCGTCAGGTAGGCCCCGCCCCTATGCCACCCCACCCAACTCCCTGGCTTCTCCCGAGTTTATATAAGACCATAGTTCGCGTGAACGTTGTAGTGAAGCGATTCCCTACTATTCCAACACAGGGCGGGAGGGTTTTTATCGCTATAAATGATTTATATTATGATAAGAAATAATTGAAAAAACAATTGCTTACTTTAAGTACATAAATCGAAAACTGTTTTGTTGTCATTACAGGAAGTCTAAAATAGTAAATGACAATAATTTATTGAGTGCACTGCCTGGAGAAGTTCATTAGAGGTTCGCGGTGTGTTATATGTACGTGATGTTACACTCAAGTGAAACGTTATGAATACAATTTAGTTTTGATTATTCGACTTGTGTGGTACGAATATTTACACATTGCCGCAAGTTTCACACTGTTGCGTGATTCGTACGTACCTGCCAGTGATTGTTGGGAGAATTATTATTGCTTACTATTTTAAATTCTAACTCGTGAGATTGCTAGTAGCTGGTTGCAATTCGTAATATTTCGTGTCAATGTTCTAATATCGTATAGTGTTTTTGCTGTATCATTCAAAATTTACCCATTTTAATTTTATTTCATTTATAAATATATTTTTTCTTCCCCTGTTACGACACGTTCGTGGGGTATAGACCTCGCAATGTTGTATACTGTGCAGCGACACTATTATGCAAAGTCTTACACAATATGTGATCAGTCATAGAACAAAACAATAACTTGAATTGTTGCGTTTGCTTATGAATTAATTATTATTATTTTGTTTTATTTAACCTTAACGTATCTTGCATGCTGATTTATGAAGCGACCAGCTGTTTGCCTGCGTGAAATGTGTGTTGTTTTAAAAGGTACTGTCGCATAATTATTTGAATAAAAAGTCTCTAATAGTATTGAGACCTGTGATCAAAGCAATGTATCACATTACGTATCGATGGGATTTGAAAAATGTAACTTCATATAAATTATATCACGATTGTAATACTTTCTCTTCGGTTCGTACCCTTTTGAAGGTATACTAAGTTTTGTCCATATAAATTAGTTTATTGTATCCTGTAGAAAAGAACATGTGATATCTGTTTAGGCATTGACGTTAGCATCATTTTGAAACAAACATGTCGATATTTCAAACGGTTAGATAATAATAAATGTTAATTGAAAACTAATTACATGTATTTCCATCTTTTATTGGGGCGAATTTCGAAAAGTTTTGAAACCTCATTTTAGAGATTTATGTAAGCACAGTATCCAGTTGAAATGAACATTACGAAGATGGACAGCTGAGTTCAGATTATATATATATGGTTCTTTACAATCCATTTCACATCTTTACACACCTTAGGAGTAACATTTAGAAACATTCTGTAATGTATCTTGGTATTCATTATTACAATCCGAGACAAACGGCAACTCTCTCTCTCTCTCTCTCTCTCTCTCTCTCTCTATATATATATATATATATATATATATATATATATATACACACACACACACATACATACACACATGAACACCAACACACACACATATCAAACTGCAGCCCAAACAGCTCGACCAAAAACGTCAAATATTTTTAGTGGGATCGCTTTAGGTCGTTGGCAAGCACTAAGAAGGGATTTTCCGAAATTCGTCCCCTAAGGCCTTGAGGTTGTGAAAAGGGATGAAATGTATTTCTTAAAGTCGTCTATATAGCTTGAACCCGACGGCCGATCGTCGTGACTTTCACTTCAACGTGTGAATCATAAAAATGCATATTAGACGATTTGACAGATTTTTCAAAATTCAACCTTTAAGGTAGTGAAATGACCTGAAATGTGTTTCCGTTTAATTATCAATATCTATCGGACTCTTCGGGATGCAGAGTACTTTTTAATTAAAAATTATGCTTGTGTATAAACCGAAAAATTATTTATGATTTTTCGCAATTCGACTCTCAGAGAGTAAATAAAGGAAGAATGTGGTTTATATTAATTGTCTGTACAGCTCGAACACAATTGACTAACGTCAAGATTTTCAATTTAAATTAGGAACATTTACAATTGTATAAGACTTCAAGAAATTTCGAAATTCTTTAATTAAGTGGGTAAAAAATATTTTTAATGTGTTTTTTATTATTCTTTCATAACTATCGAACCAGTCGAGATATCGAAGTTCTGTTTGCTTCAAAGTAATGTGCGCGCAAAGAACCAAAATACTTTTGCAGGATATTATTTTTTTGCAATGGTAAAATGTTTTTTTTCGATTCGTGATTGGTATATATTGTTACAAGTTTAGCATAAACTTAAACGTGGTCAATTCTTTGAGCTCTTTGGGATAGAGGTCTTATAATTAGAAATAAAAGAGTTGAATTAAGTTATTGATTTATTGACTCACAAAGCTTACAAAAATACACAACCAACTGTAATTTCCACAACACTCTTAACTATGCACACAATTACTACTGCGCCAAAGAAACGTTAATAAACGTTGACAACTAAAGAACAACAATGTTTACCATTAATTAATTAAATACTACAAATCACAATGAAAAATCAGTCAAATATCCAATCAACAGTCTCTAAAATTGTGCCAATGTCTCACCTTAACAGTCTGAAGTGGTTATGACTCACCATGTGCTGCGCAGCCCCCCGAGTGCACCACTGTCTTCACTCTTGAGGTCTTCGGTTCGACTCTTGTTGTGCACCTCCTTGTTGTCCGTCGACCCGCAGCAGCCGTCTTCTTGTTTCGCCCGATACTGCTCCGAAGGTATGAGCCTGCAGCCTCACTGTAGACTTTAACGTCATCAAGCTGTCTTCACCAGTCTCTCTCCACAGGCATAGCACCTCCTTCTAGCACGACCAATAGCGAACTCTCATAAGTTGCCAGTGACTACTCTCGCCGGTACGACACCTCCAGTGTTGTTCTCCACAGCTCACCACCTTCCTGTAGCACGCCGACAACTTCATTGCTGCTATCGACACAACACCCCGAGTGTTATCTGCAGGCCGCCGATGTTACTCAGCCTCGACACCAACCACCGCCGCCATGTTGCCATCCTTGAGACGTCACACCTTGTCAGCTCAGCTGCGCCGACACAACACCCCGAGTGTTATCTGCAGGCCGCCGATGTTACATCAGCCTCGATGCCGTAGTGATACTGCCTCCAAGGCGCTGGCATCTCTGCGCCGCCGTCAGTGTCTCCTTTCAGCCCGTCACTTCTCACGACGTCCATCGCCGCCCCAGTGGCAACGCCATCCCTAAGAGCGCTGCATCACACCACTCTCGGTTCTCACTTCATACTCGCTGACTACAAACTCATACTGATCCTCTTCAGACTTCCGACTCCAGACTGACTCATACTGATCCTCTTCAGACTTCCGACTCCAGACTGACTCATGCTGATCCTCTTCAGACTTCCGACTCCAGACTGACTCATATTGCTCAGTTCCGTGGCTTTTATACGGCCCCTTTAGTGACGTCAATCGGTGATGCAACATGTTGACCTGAGGTTTATTACATCGCTCGTACCTGTTGGTAGTCACGTATACGCATTGGCGTCATCGGAAAATCCCAATCATGTATCTCAGGAGTTGCGACATAGATGCGAAAACTCATGAAATCGCTGGTCGACTCAACCTGTCCCCCAGCATCGTGTAACACGCCTGCTGCCAGGCCAACCAGCAACACTTTATATGTTTTATATTATATGTATTAATTTTTTTAGATATCGACGTGATTTTTTCTTAAGATTAATACATACTTAAATACCTTAAATATAGTTTTTTTTTTTTTCGGAATTTGACACGTAAGGAGATGAAAAATGATGAAACGAGATGAAAGTTGTTTTCAATAATTAATTATTACCTTGATCCCAATGGGATATCGTCACATTTTCCACTTAATTGTGACTTCTATATAATAGTCTTAATTGCCTTTAAGTTATTATTTTTATTCGAACCCTAAGAGGGTGAAAATACATGGAATGAGTTTTATATATATCCACAAGTGCTATCGAGCCCGTCGAGATATGGAGTTCCTTTTTGTTTTATGATGACGAATATATAGGCTTCTTACCCGTAAACAGCAGAGTTCAGAACTTTTCTGTATTCGATATCTTTGGATTCGAAGGAATGGAAAATTTGTTTAAACGAATCATCTATTAAGTTTTTATTCAGTGAATTTTCACGTCATTTAGTTTCTTACACAAATGTTAAACATGCGATTGAAAGATTTTGTGAAATTTGATCACTAAACAGGCGAAAAAAGCGTAAAATTGGTTTTCATCTACCCCATGGTATATTTACATATTTTACATCATAATAATTCTCATGTAAATATGAAAACTAATTGAGCTCAGTTTTACACTGAGAAAATAATTCTCAAATACCCGGCGCAGATGGGAGCGTAGTCTCTGCATACCTCTCAAAGCAGACGATTCGAAAATGCAAGTGCAGCTGTAGAGAAGTAATTTATATTGACAGTTACATAATACATATGGTTGTACAACCTCTGAGTTACCATTGACAGATTAGTTTATTTATTATTAACTTTACACATCACGTACAGAGATGATGTGTATTGAAGGCACTGTCATAAATGATCGTGTGCGAGGTAAATGAGTCATCATACCACGTATACTACTTTACCAACCAAATAGTCTCTCAAATTCAAGGTCTGATTTGCTATGACTATAAATAAGGCTCGAGACGGTTAAGATTGGCAGGGATCGTTTTTACAGTTTTTACCTTGGTAGCAATAGCTACGTAGCCTGCTGCAAAGTTAGCTTAGCCTGCAGCGTGGTTATCATAACACATGGTGGCAGAGCTACTAGTTTGGCCAACAATACACGCGGCCAATGCCACAGGCGGACAGCTAGGAGTATATGTCATAACAATTATTGTTTGTTCGTCTTCTATGCGGTGCTGTACCAGTCATCCAACTGCGATGAGATTGGGCGAGGTGAGACAAAACAAGGCAGACGGAATAAACAAAACACTACAAACACTGCTGACTTGTACGTGCGCCCGCAAAGTTTTCACCAACAAATTCTTACTTTCGGTGGAGAGGAGTGAAGTGGTGTATAGGGCAGAACAGGGTACCAATTAAAATATGTGGAACAATTTACCTTTTCCAAATGTTTCCAAAAAGGACAGTAATGACCATTAACACCATTTTACGCCATTTAGTACTTTTAAAAAATTATTGGGGTATTTGTGTGCAGATTCCCAAAAGTTGTACACCGAAGCGTTGGGTGGTAAGTTTACTTCCTCAAAAAAATTTTGCACTTCTTGTTCCACTTGATTTGTCTGATCCACAATTTGATGGTCATTTTGGCCTAACATTGTGGTGTATTTAGACCAAATATCAGCTCTACCAAGTGATTGAGATGGTCGTGGTAACCTTCTTGAAGAAGTCGCAGTTTCATCACTCTTCAATACAATGTTATCCATAACTTGTAAAATGTTTTGAAATTTTTATGGTTAAAATTAAAATTGGACAAAAATGTCAGTGTTTAATATTCTAATATAGGAGCCTACCTGATTTACAGCCTTGTTTCTATTGAATCATTCAAGTTCCTGTAAAAGCATATGTTTTGCAGAGGCCAAGGCCTCTTCATTAGTAACAGGTATACCTTTAACTTTTGGGTCCAACTATGTCGTAACACTTAAAGTTTCGTTACTTTCTGTCCCTTTTAATCGCAGATGAAGAGATGCCAACAAATCATTTTTCAACCCCTGTAAACCTGAACCAGATGGATCAGGTTGTAGGCTCTCATTCTTAATTACATGGACCAAAGGAATAATCTGGAATAAGTACAGGCATTAAACACTTCAAACACAACAAATGCAGCAATTTTACTGTTGTCTAATTTGGAAAACAAAGCACATGTATTTTATTAGACTTGCTAACCTCATATGAACTGACATTAGATGAGCTCACCTGGAGTGTTGCAGTGTCAGAAATTTGGAGAACTGTAATAAAGTGGTCAATGAGCATCCGTTGAGAACTGAGGCCAAGATTAGACCTGTTTTTGCTCAGACGAGCGCCTTAGCATGTGGAGTGCAGTTGTCTGCCGAGTCGGTTCATCTTGTATCATCCGATGTGCTGGAACATTGGCCATTTGCTGATAATTTTTTAAGATATTTTTATTTTTCGACGAATGTTTAAAATGGCCCACAATTATTCGACAATAGCTCAACAAGTTTGTTACGATCTTGCAGTTAAAGGAACCGTCTTTCAAAACGAGCTGCAGTGTACGAGTAAAGCATGACAATTGCTGATACGGAGGTTCCTCTAAAGCAGCAATGATGTTTCGTGCGTTGTCAGCAAACACTGCTACAACTTTGTTTGCAAGACTCCACAGTTGTAGTGGTTTTGTCAGAAAATCACGTAAATTAGCTGCCGTGTGTGACACTTTGGGGAATGGACAAACTTCAATACACAAGTCTTGCAAGAAAGTGGACTGTCAGACTGAGGTAGTAGTCATCTTGAGATACTGAAGTCCCTAAATCGGCGTTGACATCAACGAATTCTGCTTTTTCATGTTTCAAGTTCAGCCCGGACTTCCTTCTCGACGCTGTCATACATTTGTGGTATTATAATGTTACTAAGACTTTTTCGACTCGGGATAGTGTAGCGTGGTTGCAGCTTTCCCAACAGCATCCTGAAGCCAACATCTCCCACAATACTGAATGGCTGTTGGTCTACGCCCACCATTTCACCAATTAGCGTAGTTATAGTCTCAGCTCGTGGGTCTCCTGGTTCGAATTTATTGGTTCTGTCTATGACTTGTGACACAGTAGGCTGGCCTGATAAAACTTAGTTTTAGGCTGTGCAGTGTTTTGCAATGAACTTGATTCTTTGAACCTACTTGCTTGTACTTCTATAAACACAAGTGAAGTACTAGCACCAGCTCAACATTGCAAACCTGAAGTACTTGGAGTGCACTTAGGCCTACATCTGGCTCATCTGCATCGTTCAGAATATCTTTATTGCGAATCAACTGACTAGATGTTCAATTAGGTACTCAGAAGCCGGTTTCAACAGTCTTTGTGTGTAAAAAATGAGAATGTTTCAACTTTAAATGTTCCATCAAATTAGTCGTTGACTTCGACTCGTCACCCCGGGAAATTCTTGTGTCGCAATAGTCACACATCGCATAATTTTCATCACTCGGATGTATGTGAAAATGATGCCAGAAATCAGACATGTTTATTATTCACAAATAATTTTAACTCTCAATTAACAGAACACCACATAACCAAACTTTCTTACACCGCGCATATGAACATTTATTCGGCTCAAATCACGACTGCCGCGCACCTATTGACAGTGACCCACATTTAAGTTGCAAACTGTTTGTAGTGTGTTTATTAACAGCAATTAGTCTGCAAACACAGCGGTGAGAATATACGCTTTGTTTAAACGGCCCTTTCTTGAAATTCTATTCATTGCGACATTTTCACACGAAAGACTAAAAAAACATCACCAGTTAACATCAACGATAGTGATGCACGCGTGAATAGCCAGCGGCATTGCCATCCTTTGTTAGTTTTACCCATTGCTTGCTAAACATTTCCAAACGTTTTTAAATTCCACTTTGATAGTGGAAAATGTTCGTCAATTAATTGAAACAAGTTACTGAGGTTTTTAGGTTACTACGTTAATGTATTTAACTACGTAGAGTTTTCGCTTTTGAAAGTAACGTAGAAGTAAGTTTGGTACAAATAAAAAATAAAAGAATGATGATCAAAATTGCGGTAGACCGCGCCCTTCTGTTATTCCATAGATATATTATATGACGGTTTAAACCACGGTCGTAGAAGAACAGGTCTGGACACTCGCCTATCTACCAATGCTATAGAGTTGACCCTGTTATGACTGAAAGCGCCACTATCAATGAAGTGTTGTTATAACATTGCAGTATAGCGTCGTACAAACAGTTCTCCTAGCAGCTCCGACACGAGTTTGCTCCTTGTAGCCCCATTTACGCAGTACTAAAACAACCCTACAGTGCCAGTGGCTCCAATCAGTCACAACGGGGTCAATTTTCAACTCCAATGTCAAGAGCTGTTCCTCTATGGCCGTGATCTCAGTAAACGGATGTAGCCTCGCACAGGGTATCGTCATAAACCGACCATCAGTGACTATCAGTGCCGTCAGCAATATCGGAACTATAGCTGACGTTACTGAAAACACTGGCCAGCGAAATCAGTGAATAACGGAAGGTGGCCCTAACAATGTATTGTGCTTGACTCCCTTGTTGTTTGGCTGTAGTTCGTCAAGTTACCGAGAATGTCGTATTTTTGGCGCTGTTTTCCGGGCGGTCGGACTCAAAACTCCGTCCACATTTTTCCATTGTTGAATTTATAAAGTAAATAAAGATTGCTGGAGCCTTTTCTTAAATTTGTGAGCGAAGAAAGTATTTCATAAATTGATAGAAAATACGATTTGATAAATTGTTTATCTTATCGGAAAGGAAGTGGGCGGAGTTTAGTCCGACCGCCGTAACTGCAGCGCCAATAAAACACAATATTCTAGGTAACTTGGTGAACTACAGCCAAACAACAAGAGGGTCAATTATCCAGGCGAGTGTCCAGACCTGTTCTTCTACGACCGTGGTTTAAAACAGCCACCAGTCCGCACTAAATTGTAGTTATAAACAGCTTGTGGCGTACTGTGAAGGTTTTTACAAGATGGCTGCTATAATCGTGGGGAGGATACAGCGGTCTGGAACCAACACGTGCGCGAGGAAATGATTGGTTAAACGAATGGAGAAGACCTAGGTAACGTGGAGGATTGGTTGACCGCACTTGGACGAGTCTGTGCGGCGTGTGGTACAGGTCTTGAATGGTCGATTATTCGATGCAAAATGGCGGTGTAGCTTACACACTCCTCGGGCGTACCACTACAAAAATTTTGGAGACTATCAATAAACCATATTAATATTCTTCAAAAAGTTTTCGCAACGGAACTAAAGGTTTAATCCGTGTAGATTCCCACAGTAACACTGTAATTAATGGCAATTAACTACAAATATTACTTCTGTTAAAATATTACAATATCTTGCAGTGATGATTGTGTACTGGCAAACACGCAATCGTTTACAGAAAATAAGACGTGTGTAGGCCCTATCCAGTGTCACCCCCTGAATAAATAAATTAATAAATAAATAAATAAATATATATATATATATATTCCTTTTAAATCTAATTTTGAAAAATTCTAAAATTTAATTTTGACTTTATTTAAGGATGTCCCATTTAGATTAATACCACGACGATAACCCGTTGGATTCAAGCTATATTTACGATTCAACGAAAACACATTCGAGCCTTTTAAGAGTGAGTTAACCCAAAAATTTTATTGTTTTAATAATTTTTATTTTGCGAGGTAGGTTTGTTTTGTAGATATACTACATTGTGACTATTGTTTAGTGAAATTGCAATTTTTTTATTCATAATTTTTGTATAGTGACTTATCAGTGTCCAAATTTGCATAAAACTGTTTTATGCTAGATTCGAAAACCAGCTGACTTACAGAAATGAAGTGATTCACACTGAAAAATAGTGTCAAAGGCTACGCCGAAACAGTAAATTTCGCATTAAATTTGCTCAAATTTTTTAAAAAAAGTTACTGAATTTGAAATAAAAACCCGCCAATTTTGTGACAAATCATGATGACATGGCCAGGCCGCGAACTGTGTTCGTAGTTTGTCAGTTAAACGCATAGAAGCAGTGTAGAGGCAGGGCAAGGTGAACTACAGTTAAGGGCAGGTCAAGTAGCTGCGAGGTGGTTGGTTATCTGATGTCAGCAGCTGATAAGTGAGTGGGTCATGCGTGACCTAGCCTGCCAGAGAGTTCTTGCCCCCAGCTAGTACGTGCAGACACCGCTAGGCAGCACCACTGTCGCTCCGTGCACGCCGCATTATTACTTCATTACCTTACACTCTACACTTGTCCTGCGTACTATCACTAAACATAACCATGCACAACACACATATACATAGAAGTGATAACGTTCAATAATACATAACCTGAACACTACAATACAAGAGCACCACACTAATGAGAAGTACATAAACAAGATAGCATATGGCAATGAATTAGTGTAGGAAACAGCTCATGTATCTGATAAATGTTCATCTGCACTTCAATGTACGTCTATCAATCAGATGGTAATTAAGTTTAGTTCTGTAAACAGTGTTGGCCTACTTGTTTGTTTTGTAGAAGTGCTTAAGTGTTTTCGGCAGTTTATTAATACAATTTAGCATAGTTATAAGGTCACGGAGCATAGGCCTATTTATTGACGCGATATGATGAAATAAGAAAATCCGGTTTTTGTATAGCGTTATATGAGTGAACACCATCATTTTTTAGATACTCTATGTTGATTAAAGCAAACATTATTATTATAGGTACATAAGCTAGGTGATACGAGAGTTTGTATATTTCTTCATCAGCTACGATCTACAGGAACTTGCTATTTTTTATGGATGCCCACTGTCTTGTCTTGAGTCTTAAACATTCATACGATATTGCCAAGAATATTGTCATTGTGTAATGCAGACCTGTTATTTGCACAATATAGCCTAAATATTTAACTGTCGTAAGCGAACATGTTTTTTCTAATACAATGGGAAACACAATATAATATACTCAACCTACATTACATAAGAGTGCCGTATGTGTTGTCCTTGTGTGGTTATTGTCTGTGGTTAGCACAAGTAGGTTTGTCAACTTGCAAAGTGTCATCGTTGAGTTGTAAGGTAAATTCTAGTTTGTGTTTGGGAGGTAATGTCCTGTAACAGAGAAGCGTAATTGATGATTTGGATATATTTACAGTTCATTTATTACTTTTAAACCCAATGGTCATTTCCAATAATTTAGAATGTCGACAGTATAGAGTTGTTTTCTGTTCTTATTCACAATGATTATAGAGGTATCATTAGCAAATATGATACCATTAACACTACTTAAACACTCAGGAAAATCATTTACAAATATTTTAAAGATATATATATGTATATATATATATTTTTAAAGATATATGTATATATATATATATATATATATATATATATATATATATATATATATATATATATATATATATATATACCAATGTAGGGCCTTGGGGTACACCAATGTTTACATTTGCAATACCTGATCTGTAATCAATAACAAGTTTTTGTTATTTACCTAACATAGCGACATGCTACTGAGTTCTATAGTAGCAGCGACTTATGTCTACACAGTCAGTATATTTGCAGAGATCAGTAACGATACTTGTCCAGTCCCTTCATAGCTTGACATATAAGTTGACATAGTTCATGCAGGGTTGGTTTGCTTTTTTCTAAGTCAAATTGATTACTGGATAAAATATTGTTGACATTCAAAAATACAATTAATTAATTAGAAATGATTATTTGGTACATCAGTTATACAACCTTTCTTATTGAGATCACTGGCTCGGAGATATTAAACCGATCCTGGCTAAACAAGTCATCAAACAATTGTTAAATATGTCGATGAGAGGAGCTCTTACATTGCCTACAGCGCATTTTATTATTTTATAACAATTACATCAGTTCATACTGAATTTGTGTATTTTAAGCCTCTTATAGCACCAATTATTTTTTAAAAAGAAAACGTACTATCATTATTTATGGAATTAATATTTCTATAACGACTGGATTGTTGAAGACTTGAAGTTTTTGTGCAATAGAGGTAAAGGACTTATTAAAATTTTGCACAATATCTTGTTTGTTATTTACATTATTTTATTTAATGTCAATGTAACATCATTTTTGTGTTTCACTTTTTATTAAATCCCACATTGCCTTAGATTCTTCTTTGAGTCACGTAATATTTTGTCTTTTTGTAAATTGTTGACTGCAGAACAATATTTTTATAAATACATGTGTATGCTTTGTAATAATTTAAATCAGAGCTAAATGTAGCTACTCTCTGTATACACGGCTAAGAAGAAGAATGTTCTGTTTTCATTTTCTCGCACTTACCTGGATTTAAATGATGATGTAATTTACGTAAATTATATCAAACAAATATTGATGGGATATACTAGATATTGGGAAACAAACAAGTAGTTTAAAACTTTGCATACAGTGCCCCTTATAAACAAAGTGCGCTATCGCAAGATGTTGAGAGAAAATGTAACACTGTAAACTTTCTGGTTCATTACTAAAGTGATTGAAATATGTGTACTTAGAACTGCCCGTTCAAAATGCTAATTGGTTAAAGAATGTGATTATGCTGGGAAATATTTATACACATATTTTTGTTATTCCAAGTATAAAACATTTTTTGCTTAGGCCATTGGTGCACGGCAAACACAAACATTGATTAACTGCACACGATGTCTAGTCGATTGGAGCCTAAGTTACGTGTCTTGATAACAAAATGAGTAACTGCAGCTTCATCCACGAGACGTTAGTGAGGATTGAACAAGGTCACACACAATTCTCGCTACATAACACGTGTGTAATAGTCTAAGAAATATTATGAACACACCCCATCAGTGCTAGGTCGTCTTAGGATAACGAGCGAAACGAGAAAATTAATAAAAATAAAAACAAGCCGAATCAGCTATAGTCAACACATACATAAATAAAAAACATACAGAGAAGTTGTGTCAAATAACAGAAGAAAAAACAAACACACAAAACATTTTTAATTAGGGACCAACAATGACAAAGTGGAAAAAAAAAAAAAAAAAAAAAAAAAAAAAAAAAAAAAAAAAAAAAAAAAAAAAAAAAAAAAAAAAAAAAAAAAAAAAAAAAAAAAAAAAAAAAAAAAAAAAAAAAAAAAAAAAAAAAAAAAAAAAAAAAAAAAAAAAAAAAAAAAAAAAAAAAAAAAAAAAAAAAAAAAAAACTGACGATATTCAGTACACAGAAACTAGCACAGCACAGTCAATATTTACGACGAAGACAATGCTACACACAAACAAGATAACTCAACAATGACGTCACAAACACGAGTCTAGACGAAACAAATGAAAACACTGAGTGTTTATTACAGACGAGTTAGTAACGTGACGATCTTACAGAATACTTCTTAAAGCCGAGTAAATGTCGCAGTACTTTATGCAGCCCCTGCTAATATCCCGATGCTACAGCCAAATGCTATAGTTTTAGGTTCAACAAACGATAAATAATAAAACAGAGTTTCCTTTCCCAATGTAATCGGCACGTCATGTAAAATCGCCCAGGGAATGGATATTCAAATCATATAATTTATTATTGTAAAAGTATACTTGCGATACTCCATGGCGCAGTTGTTTTCAGATCCTCAGTTCGTATTGCGTGTGAAGAATGTACAGAAGCGCAGTTATGTAGTCGTTGACGAGTGGCTGTCGCGGTGTAGTATATATCAAGTTCAGCATCAGACCACGTGGTACACCATGGCACATATGTCAACAGAGGAAACATACCTGGTACAGGGTGACACAGCAAGTGGTGTTCAAGTGGATCGCTATTTACGCCGGTCCTGCGACAAAGAGAGAAAGCCATGTTGCCAGTTTTAGGTGAAGGAAGGTGTTGAGAGTTGAGTGCGACAGATCGCTTCTGCATGGAATGAAGGGGGAGGGGCATGGCTTACGTCCAAACATGCCATAATTACAGGCAATAATAGCGACAGGAAAGATACGTTGGTCGGCAACATCTATGGCCTTGAGAGCCAACTGGCAGTGAATGATGTGTACGGAGCAGTGTCGGAATACGAGCGTGTAGGAACGGGATATACCCGAGGAAATCCACCGATCTACATCTTCCCAGAACGAAAATGTGGGCAATCTCGGTGGTAGTGATGCCACTATGTGAAGGAAGTTTGTTGTAAGTCATACATGTAGTTACTTTCAATATGTTAAGTTGTTTGTTGCAACTACTAACCTTTCTGTATATACGTAAATGTTGTCAAGTCACCAAATACATTCTGACGTTTCATAATTATATGTTAAAGGATGTGTTGTTGTACAGTTAACAGAATACGACCCGCGTTTTCCTCGACCAAACACCCGGCGTACGGCGAGCTCACACTGCCGATAAATTATATAAACCAAATGTGCATACTCTTCAATCGTAATAAAACACTTTGTTTTATTAGTAAATGTCTAAGAGACACTTTGATATTGATTTAAAATTCACAGGAAAATGAAAATTAATTTTAAAATGAAATCATTACATAACATTTGTCTGGTTGTAAGGGCGCCATGAACTTACCTCGGCCACGTTGCCAGAACTTTGGCTCAGCGTACTGAGAGGTTGAAGGATGGCTGGAAGCTGCATTGTGCTCTTCACAACTATAATGTCACTTGATTGGTTCAAAGACATGACTGTGTTGCTGTACTACCTGAGTTCTCTCTCTCTCTCTCTCTCTCTCTCTCTCGCTGTGATCCAAGCTTTGCAGCTGTAATTAAAAGAGGAAAAGGTGATGTTTGACAACAACAACAAAATCATCGAGACTTTACTAAGATTCGTGATCGTTTGAATGATTGTAGCCACACGTCTAGTCACGTCATAACGTACTACTTGTCGCAGATCTCGCAACGAAACAACCAGGTTATTTTTCAGCCATGACCAAAGTTGAACACGCGAAAAGAATAATTTAAGAAAAAATGGAGATTTGAGAAAAATAATTTGTAGTCGCTTACCACAATGCCGAAAGCAAGGCTTCTAAAGTCAGTGTTTTTCCATTAATTACACATAGGATTAGCTATTCCACTAAGATATGCATACAAACACACCCGATGAGCTTTATATGCTAGTATTTTTGTACCATAATTTGATTAAATGTTGATGGAATTACAAAAACAAATTTTTAAAGCACAATAATATTTTACTTAGCTCAGAGTGTTTACCAGAAAACTATGTAGTTCTGCAATGATGATGTTCAAGACTTCGAGATATTATATTTTGGAAGTAGAGTAAAGATTGCAGAAGATAAGGATACCAAACACAAGCAGCGAAAGTCGTGTTTCACTGTAAATTGCTTAAAAAAAAAAATGACAAGGATTCCTTTCCTAACAAAGCAGTCCTTGCGGTTTTGGCTGTTATTCCAGTGACAACTTCTATTAAAAGGAGACTATTTACTCTCAAGAGACTAAAAACTTGTCTGTGAAACAAAACTAGAGGTGACATAATTACTGAACTGACTTTAATGACAGTTCATAGAGATGAGATGCTAAACAACACAGTGAAGAAATATGGACACATTTCTAGAAGACTGCCACTATACATTTTTTGTATAAAAGTTATTTTTATTATTTAACAGTGAAATAATATGCACATATTATCATGTATTATGGTAGTTAAAGCATGTGTCTTATTTTGTGAACTATAATTTTGTTTTAAATTGCGTAACTGGTCAACATCTAGGCATGAATCATTTAATATAATTTGTTACTTTGTTTATAAGTCCATAGGTCCGATTATGTATTTTTCGTTTAATTCAGAATAATATGTTTCTGTAATATTAAACCAGCTGTTTTTTTTATATTTATTAATTGTACAATCCAAGTTAAGAGGGTGGGGTACATAATTCAACGCTGAAAGCATTAATCAATAACTGTAGGTTTCTTGAAGCCAATTTGCGAAAATTAAACAACACCAATCCTTTAAAACAAAATTGTTTCCGATGTTGGCACAAACTCTGACGCCGGAACCTCGTGCATTTAACTGAGGCGCAAGAGATCACGGGTAACGAATGAGTAATTCTGGATAAATATTTATTCATAAAGTTGGCAAATACCATTATCTACGATTGTCATTGAGTATTTTATCCACACTGGCTTCGAAAAAAGCGTAGAAATCAATTGATGTTGAAAGTCTTTGTTTGGATCGTTTTAAGAGCTTAAATTAACGACCCATAAAATACTATCAGCACGTTTAAGAACTGCTTAATGTATATTATATGTACTTGATAAAATGAAAATAAACTCTTAAGTAAGGGCATTTGAGTTGAAAGGTAACATTTTTCAGCAAGAAACAAATAGTCTTGAGTCGACCACTTAGCCACGAACGATAGTGTGTAAGGATGGGCATGGAAACACAGTTAATTAGGTAACAGGCAGTGCAGTGCAATGAAATGATCTTTCATTTATATGTTAGTTGAATGTATAATGTATGTTTAAAGTGTCGACAGTAGAGAAGTGCTCAAGCATCTATCAACAAACACATACAAATCTCAGGCATGTCATTGCTATTAGGTAAACATTGAGTAGAAGGTATTCGGTATTAGTATTCATGGAGCATTATCGTCGTTTATTGATGTGTGCGAAGAGCGGACCTCTGGAGCGAGCCAGCGAGGTGTGGCTGGCGAGCCTTGCAGTGGCGCGGTGGGGCGGGTCGATGGCGCCCCATATAGCGAGAGAAACGCGGCCACGACGGGCAGTCGCCATGCAGCAGGCTCGCCGTAGCCTCGTCGGCAGAGAGGCCTTCACGGTGCTGCCCCCAGTGTCGCCCTCCTGCCCCCAACCTGTGCGTCTCGCGCCGCGCCGTGCCGCCCCCACGCGACACCGCAAGGCTTCCTTCGTCATCCTCGCAGAACGTCCTCTGCAACCACGCGACCCCTCACCCGCTGGCAGGGTTAGTCCACATCGTGGTCGAGGCTTCGTGCCGCCTCCACCTAGACCCGCCTCCGCCGCCGCCCCCGCATCTCGCATCCCACGTCGCGCCTCCGAGTCGCGCCCGCCCCCTGTTCCCGCCGCCAGGAAGCCATCTACCCGCCGCCGACCCGCCCCCAACAACAACACATCTACCTGTAGGGACAAGAACACTCCCGCCGAGAAAACCAAATGCGCTGTCGTCGATGTCTCCAGAAAGCCTGATGCGCTTGATATCCAAGCCAAGAACAACAAGAACAAGGATGGCGATGTCCAGAATACGGACGAGCCTATCAAGAACGACGGTGCGAATGTCGAGAAGCCGAGCGAAGACTTGAAGAAGACAGAGGCGGTGACATCCCCGTCACGGATACCAAGGGCTGTGAAGTCGGCCAGGTCCCCTCCGATCAGATCACCGCTCACTTCCCGCCCTGTCTCCCCAGCGGAGACGCGAACAATCCAGTCTTCAACAGCGGTGTCTCCCCCGCCTGCTGATGCATGTGTGCTGGTACCACCCACTATGGCCTCGGCGCCATGCACCACCACGGGCACCACCCAGGTGAGCGCCACGATAGCGACCACGATCAGCCCCAGTACGGCGCTGCAGCAACCCGCCTCCACGGCAGCAGTAGAGACGATGCCCGAGCCATCGCTGGCGCTGGTGGCCAGTACTACCACGGCACCCTCGCTGCAGCTGGCCGCCATCGAGCCCCAGCCTGAAGACAGACAGGCTGCTTCCTCGGGGCAGGCAGTGGCTGTCCCCTCTACGCATTCTGCCGCCGCTCCTACACTGCAGACTGCTGCCGCTCCCGTGGGTCACACTCCTGCCGTCTCCAACGGACAATCTTCTTCTGCTACCATTGGGTCGACTTGCGTTGCTACCAAGGTACACAATAGTGCTGTCTCTGCAGGGAAGTCGGGCGCTGCTACCTCCTCAGAGCAAAGTGGAGCAGCCTCCACGGGTCAGAAGGCTGTAGTCTCTATCGAGCAGAATGCTGCTATTTCCTCAGTAAATAGTGAAGCCGCCTCCACAGGTCAGAAGGCTGTAGCCACTAGCGAAAAGACTGCGGCTGCACCCGCAGTGCTGAGTGGAACAGCCTCAACAGGTCAGAAGGTTGTAGTTTCTACTGGACACAGTGGTGGTACCGTCGTGGGTCAGGCGGCTGTAGTCTCTACTGGACAGAGTCACAACCCCACAACACAGAGTGGCTCCGGCCGGGAAGGAGGCGGCGGCAAACATGTACAGATGGTGGAGGTCAGACAAGAGCCTCAGCCGGCCGAAGACAGAAAGAGCCCCGGAGGAACTGCCAAGACGCTATCTTCCACGAGGAAAGCGACATCCAAGCCGACGGCAAAGGTGCCGGGTAGAGTGAGTCCATGCGCCAAGCCTCCCTCTAGCCCCGAAGTGCGCTGTGACCAGAGCCCTAATGCTACCAAGCCCGAAGTTGTTGCCGACACTCTGGTGAAGGACGAGGTTGTCACGATGAAGGACGAGGTTATCACCGACACTCTTGTCAAGGAGGAGGCTGAGCAAGACACCCAGAGCGCCAACAATGTTGCCGACGTGAGGTGAGTGACCAAGCTATTATACCTGCTCTAATAACCTGGAACAGTAGCACTGCCAGTCACATTGCAGTGGCTTGGCCATACTGAAGCTACGACATTCTATGCTGGATTCCTGTCCAACACACCATTCAGATACTGATGCTTCTGATTCAGGTTTCGAGTCTAGCAGTTCATTACGTCTGTCAATTACGCGACCCCTTTGCTTCTATTTATTAATTTGTCGATTACGGGAAATAAAGTATTCCCCCACTATCTTTCAACTCAGTCTTTCAGTGAATAGCCAATTCCTTCAAAGGTTCTTGGGCCGGTGTAAATAAAGGTATGAGAAAGAGGGAGGGTGATGGAGCAGTCCAGTTGATGGTTACCCAAACTTTGTCAGTCTTCTTCACTTCGAAACAATTGTAATATTTTTAGATATTTGGGTGTTTGTGATACATAGATGCTTAGATTCATATTTTCTGCGCGAGATGTTAGGGAGTGATGTCTCGCAAGTCGAGGCAGTCAGTCGTATATGCACGTGTGCTGATACTAGATATCATGTGAGAGGATATGGTGGTCTTCTTACAGCCCTGTATGTACTGACGTTCCCTCCAGAGATAATCGACCACAGCGAGTATTTATATCCCATTTTCTTAGTGGCACACAAACAGCTATATTGGTCTGTCATCCTGTACTGTTGCTTGTGTTCTATACTATTATGTGTTTACCCGCATAATTAATAAATTTTTTTGTGTAATTGTAGTAGCTTTTAAAATTTTTAGACTTTTTAAATTAATTGAACAATATATTTTTTTTTCAAGGAATTAAATATAGAAACCAATAACTTTAAGAAATTCTTGACTGAGATTATCTAGAACTACTAAACTTTAGCCAAAGAACCACATTTTCAAGACATCGCTGAATACTCTCACATTACTATGACTTGTTATCAGGGCATGTAACTGTGCCAAAGCAAAGGTAGATGTCATATAATGCCTGAAAGGTTTATTTGTGATCCGTCAACTGTAAACCATAGATAAAAAACTCTGTTCTCCAAGAATGTCATGGGTGATGTGACTGTGTAACCAGCCTTACTCTGGGCATGTTTGTGTCCTTATAGCTCAGATATATAAGACCTGGCGTCTCTCTTCTCCCCACCTTCTCTCACCTCTCACCCCCCTCTTATCCTCCTGTGCCCCTGACATGATGCACCGCAGATAAATGCGCACGTCTCTTTGTATCCTGCAGTAATTGTGTGCTCCACGGTTATATCGATCGTTTGGGAGAACTAAACATTTAACCTATGAAAAGAATCACTGGCCGTCACTGCGTATAATTTAACACAATCAATAGTTACCTTATTACTAGTACAGTTAGAAAAGAATTAACAGAATGTAGTTACGTATATTTTCCTATTTAAATATAACACTACTGAAATAAAATTATTTGAACTCGACATATTTTAATTGTATCTAATCAATAAACAATTGTTATGTCAATATATAGGTTCCTACAGACCGCACAACGTATCTCACACGCACAAACATCACGTGAAGTGTTCAGAGAAGTTGGACATTTCACGTCGTTAGCCGTTACACGTGGAAATATACAAGTTGGCTGAAAATATAAATTTAACAGGGGTTTTTTTGAGTGCTCACTTTATCCCGATCTGCCTATAGGCCTTATTTCCTTTTAAGAATGGTAAAAGATAGCCAAACCGTAGTTTCTGGGACATTGATAATAACACATAGTTGTTACATAAGTCGCTCATACACTCCTGCGCAATGTCTATGAATGCCAGCACGAAACTGAGTAATAGCAGTAGCTTCCAACCTCGGGTACAGCTGCTGACACAACATACTGTTATGTGCCGACAACATCCGGGTCTGAAACACATGTTTGCTTTATTAGTGTTCTAGGAACTTATGACTGTAGATTCACACATGAAACTAGAGATTTGTTGATGTGTCGAGGTTTGTTTACATGTGCCATTTGAATAAGTCGCAGATTTATACGTTACACGAATTATTTATCCTTGTCTCTCCATGCAATAAGAGAGCTATTTAAAAATTATATTTGGTTTTAGGGTTCTTCATTTACGAAATAAAGTAGTTTTGAAATTTTGCACGAACCTTCTTTTGGGTGTTAGAAATATATCCTGAAAAACCCCCATCTTTCAGATATCGGCGTGATACGTTTTTATGCAGTAGGGGCGTAAGTGCCGAAATATGCATACCACGACCGTTTCGTTAAAAATATTCTTTCCAATGTATCGCAATTTGGCGAAAATTTAAAGTTAAGGGCACTTAGTCATTAATAGTTTGTTTTTATTACATTATACACCTCATAAAAATCATCGAACCTTATTTATACTCTACTAATGGAAGTAAAGTACTACTGATCTATACAATCACAAATTACATACATCCCGTCACTAATAGGCAGAAATAAAACGGAATAAATGTCTCCGTTATTTCGTCAGCTTTAAAATGATGTGTCAATCATTTATGTGTGTTAGCTGAAATAATGATCACAACGAACTACTGCACAACAATGGAATTCTGAGCAGTTTAAGTTAAAATTAAGTACAGCGTTTCATCAGGAATAAAAACAATGTAGTTTTGAAATTTGGCACAGACCTTTCTATGGATGTTAGAAATTTTCCCTGCAATGTCCCCGTCTCTCAGATGCCGGCATCACATTTTCTTTTTTAACCAATAATAGCGTAACTGCCCAAATATGTATTTTACGACCGTTGCATGAAAAATAGTAATTCAAATGCATCGTAATTTGGCTAAAATGTGAAGTAAAAGGCACTTAGTCATTTATCGTTCGTTTTTGTTACAAAATACACTGCAATAAAATTCTAGCGTCATTTATAATCTATTGATGGAACTAATGTTATACTGCTCTACACAATCATAAACAAATGTTATACTGCTCTACACAATAATAAACTAATGTTATACTGCTCTGCACAATAATAAACTAATGTTATACTGTTCTACACAATAATAAACTAATGTTATACTGCTCTGCACAATCATAAACTAATGTTATACTGCTCTACACAATAATACACTAATGTTATACTGCTCTACACAATAATAAACTAATGTTATACTGCTCTGCACAATAATAAACAAATGTTATACTGCTCTACACAATAATAAACTAATGTTATACTGCTCTGCACAATCATAAACTAATGTTATACTGCTCTGCACAATAATAAACTAATGTTATACTGCTCTACACAATAATAAACTAATGTTATACTGCTCTGCACAATAATAAACTAATGTTATACTGCTCTACACAATAATAAACTAATGTTATACTGCTCTACACAATAATAAACTAATGTTATACTTCTCTACACAATAATAAACTAATGTCATACTGCTCTACACAATAATTAACTAATGTCATACTGCTCTACACAATAATTAACTAATGTTATACTGCTCTACACTATAATAAACTAATGTTAAATTGCTCTACACAATAATAAACTAATGTTATACTGCTCTGCACAATAATAAACTAATGTTATACTGCTCTACACAGTCATAAACAAATGTTATACTGCTCTACACAATAATAAACTAATGTTATACTGCTCTGCACAATAATAAACTAATGTTATACTGCTCTACACAATAATAAACTAATGTTATACTGCGCTGCACAATCATAAACTGCATAAAAACCGTCACCATTATGTACTAAGTTACATATATTTTATCTATGCTCTTGTTATTGTAGAACATATGTATTAAAATACCTGTTGTTGTTTAATGTGTGCCTTCTCCACTCAGCCGTCTATGTGCCATGTGTGCGCAAGAGCGTAAGACCGGACCAGATCATATTTCCTACAGATACACTAGCGCTGTGGTAGAGCTCACTATGACTCATACTTCCCAGTATTCCAGTAAGCTGTAGTCTACGTGCAGGTTGGTACAATGTTCAGTTGGATGCGCGAACAGGTTCAGACAAGAGTTTCATCTTGTCACACCATTGATAAGTGAATCATAGTTCGCTGAGTGATTATACTTTGGTAAGATTTCTGCGATATGAATTGTGATAGTAAAACAACTTTGAAGACTCGTGTTGCCTTATAACAATCATGTACTATCAGTGGAGCATTAGAATGAGTCAGAAGTGTTCTATATGCGATAGTGATATAATAATGGCGGGCAGGCTGTGCTGGTTACAGGAGGAATGTGCGGCCATGTTGCTGCAAGCCGAGAGCGTGAGGATGGCGAGGAAAATTTCCTTAGTGCTGTGCCTAGTGTTACTGTACACATATTATGTCGACAAAATTATACGAGAAAAAGCACAATCGAGAAAGTTAGTAAGGTAGAAAAAGAAGTAAACTATTTCTGTGATATTGCACTGAACAATGTAACATAGCGTTCTTCATTACCATTGTTTAACTTGAAGAGGGATTGTATGTTTTGCGATGAAGGAGTGTCTGTCAGAGAAGAAGCCAAGAAAGAAGTATATAAAAAAATACATATGAAGTTTCAGTAGTTCTGTTTAAATAAGATCTCAAGAGCTGTGTGACAATCGGGACAGTATTGTGGAAGTTCGAATAAACAGTGTACAGGATCTTGTCGCCGCTGAAGCCAAATATTACAAACACTGTCATTTGCAGTTCTTCTCCTTCAGTACCAGAGATGGAGAAACTGACAAATGAGGTAGACCAGAAGACAGAAAAAAGAAAGAAGCTTTCTGCAGATTGACATAATTTGTGGAAAGAAACGACGAATGTCATTTCCTGCTATATGACCTTGTTACACTTATGGAATCGTTCTCAAAGTCATCAACAAAAAATCCTTGTTGTTACAGTCGCAATGACTTGAAAGAAAAGCTAAAGTCACATCATCGCAGTAGTGTTGTGACCACAGATCTTTCTGGAAAGTCGTCAGTAGTGAATTTCAAGGGAACAGCATATCAACTTCTACGTGATAAGTGGCATTCTAATCGTAAAAATTCTTCGGCTGAGGAGCGGTTACTTGTTGTTAAAACTACAGCCGACATTCTGAAAGAGGACATTCGCTCCATATATTATGACAGTACTACATATCCCGCAGTAGGCAATACTTTGTCAGATTACAGTACTCTTCCTTACTTATGTTTATCTCTGTTGGAAACTACTACATCATCTCACAATCCTTATTTAAGCAGTATAAAGAGGAAAGGAATCGCCATAGAACAAGCACTGATATCAGCACACAGGCCTATGTCATTTCTTTCTCCTGTACTCATTGCTATTGGTGTGTAATGTCAACGTCGATATGCTTCCAAACCGCTGGTTGAAGTGCATAGATGTCTTGGCTTGTCTGCCAACATGGCTGAAGTGCTCAAGTATGAGCAGGCAGTACTAGATCACAAGAATTCAGGTGGTCATAGTGCTGATCAGTTCGCTCAGTTCTGATTATTTGAAAATGCTTATTTCAACATATGGGTCAGATACAACCAGTGCTATCTTCGAAAAGGGAAAGAAGCAAGCGTGGAACATCATGAAGAAAGATGTTTCCATTCAGAGAACAGTATATGTTTTTATATGTCCGCACGTGGACAAGCAGGACGTTGTTTCCACTGGAGAAAAGTTTGCAATTGCATTATATCAGGGACATGATATTTAAGCCACTTTGGATGAACTGAGAGTTTATATATATATATATATATATATATATATATATATATATATATATATATATACCTTCAAGGTAGCAAAGCTCTACAGATTCAAGAGTGGCTTGACCATTCATTAGATCTGTTGTGTGGGTGGGACACGTGTTTCTATTACAACATATCTTGCTCCAGCTCCAGAACAGCTCCTGTATTTGGTCTCGTGTAACTGTACAAGAGGACGCAGCTGCATATGCGAGTGTGTGTGTCTGGGCTGCAGTGTGTGCCAACTGTCGTGGAGCAGCATGCACTAATGTTGGTATCATCGATGGTTATGATGAGGAAGAGTTTCAAGTGGCTGATTGCATTAATGTACCTACAATTGCACAAACATTGCGTTATATTACATTTTCAATTTGCAATTTCAATATTTCGTTTGTAGTGATTGAATATTTGGCTGACATGTATTATTGTCGTTAAGTTTATATGTGCAGAACTTAAACAATCATAAATATTCAACACTCTTGGGACATATTATTGCTCAATATTACTGTTGCATGTTAGTTCACTTTGAAGTTTATTATCTGAGCTGATACATGACTTCTAGAAACATAAATAAACCATTCGAGAGTTATTCAAATTTTAAAAAAGTTCATTCTGTCCTACTGATGGGTGGTAACATGTTTCATGCAATTTGTTGTTGCGTGAAGCAACAGTGCATTTACTTCCATTAACTGATTACAAGTTAATTTTAACCTGAATTGCTCAGAATGTCATTGTTGTGTAGTAGTAAGGTGTGATCCTAATTATTTCAGCTAACAGTTATCACACGTAAATTATTGATGCATCATTTTAAAGTTAATAAAATAACGGAAAACATGTTTCCAGTTTTATTTGTGCCTATTAGTGACGGGTTTTATGTAATTTGTGATTTTATAGAGTACTAGTACATTTTACTTCCATTAGTAGAGTATAAATAAGGTCAGATTATATTTTGCGGCGCAGAATGTAACATTCACGAAAAATTAATGAGTAAAGGCACTTAACTTTAAATTTTTACCAAATTGCGATACACTGGAAAGAATATTTTTAACGAAACAGTCGCGATATACATATTTGGGCACTCACGCCCTTATTGCATAAAAAGTACGACGCCGGCTGAGAGATGGAGACTTTTCAGTGTCATTTTCTAACACCCAATAGAAGTTCTGTGTCAAATTTCAAAACTACATTATTTATTTAGCTAAAACACTAAGATGCCAGGGCACATAGGGCCTACGTCTGTTGACCCTAGTCACGAAACTCCCGCGCACAGTTCTCTACATGTGATCTCTTGTAAACTACTGGTTCGTAAACACACGCTTATGACTTCAACATAATACATTATCTCAGTACCACATTCCTCATAGGCGAGGGCGTAACCTAGGCGGGGGGGGGGGTGAGGCATTAGCTTTCCGATGCACAACATTGAGCGACTTGAAAAGAGGCGGAGCTCCAGTCTGATGTGGAACACAATTCAAACCTCCATGGATACCGCAATTGAACATCACCTTTAGTTATGTTGGGTGAGCTGCTAAGTCCTGCATCCAACCTACATGAAAGTGCCATCTGCTGAAGATTCGCTCCACATTTCTGAGTTTTACTACGAACTTTGGCTAATTGCATCGGAAACTTCGACGAAAAGCACGTCTGCATCCAACATTTGCCCAAATCTGGTTCTACGAACTATAATTATTAAGGGTACCACCCAGATATTGAGATGGCAGCTCGTGATATTGATGTGCAGGGACATGAATATTTCGCGTTTCTGTTGGACACTTACTTCATGCCACTTTCGCAGTTGTCACGTGACAACCTTACGTAGTTAAATGAATGCAGCTGTGCTATATTCCTTTGTAGGCGACTACCAGGATCTTGTTATCTGCTTCAGCACTAATGCACTAACAGCCATCCAGTAGAGTAATAATATATCATATGATTCGTAATAGCAACCAAGTTACCTTAATGTTATCAGTAGCCTCTCTGATGGTCCAACTGCATCTCTGAGGTTGGCAACCTTGCATGTAATTAGAAGACTTACGAGCCCTTCAAGCAAGAGTACACTTTCCTTGTTCACCTTGTATGTTTGTTTATACTTTGCAGGATCTTCAAATTCACTTGCAACTGTGTGCCACCTCATTTCGTGCTATTTTGCAAAATCCTGATTTACCCAAGATCGTTTCCGCAGTTTCTTGTTCCGTAGGTACAGATATCCGCAAACTACATCCTCGCCTGACGAAGACATGTTCGCAAGTATTTCCTTGGTGAACGAGATAGCATGAGACTACTGCGCACGATCTGTCGCCTACAACCCCTCGACAACTGTTGGTTTCCTCGGGCCTAATTATAACTCGTGACAACAATAATCTTGTGTCTTATACGTTTCTTGTATTCAATCAAAGACTTAACAAGAGATGATGTGAAAGTATTGTGCCAATTGTAACATCCCCCCCTTTTTTTCCCAGCAATATGTTTTATACTGAGTTAATTTATTGTGTTATTAAACTCATTGTCGCTCTTAAAAATGTTGTTTCAGCGGAACATAAATGAAATTATCAAGTACAAGGTTTAGGGAGCACAGATATGTGAATACTGTGTCAATAAGTAACTTTCTCGCATTCGCCCTCCGTGTTTGTTAACCAGACTTCTCGATGGAGAAGCCAGCTGTCATAACACTGGAGAACTGCCGGTACGGTGTCTCGCTGTAGCAGTTTCCATCACTCCACATAGCTACTTCACAGCGAGAGCTGACTTGTTCCTAGTTTCTGGCAGGTTTTACATCGTGTCTCTGTTCATCAGGTGGTCCCAATTCTACAAGAATTATCCTCCGGAAGCAGCTCATCCTTGAGAAATTGCAAGGTCTCGTTATGTCCATTTGATCAATGCCACTTGAACTGAACGCTGTCAAGGACTTCCGGGGACACGGTTTTCCCAGCCGCAGTCTTGCGGAAGTGGTTTGATGGAAGAGGTAAAGAGGCAGAACAGTTGACGGAGAGAGAGAGAGAGAGAGAGAGAGAGAGAAGCCCTGCCAATGAGAGCCGTACATCGACCAGTCTGGCTGGTTGTTGACCCCAGGCCAGTTTACCTACTCTTCACTTACATCGCACATTTATGACCAGGAACATGTCGTTATTCGTTATTTATGCTGAATATTCTTCACCTTTCACATTATATGAATAATTATATTTTCCTTGTATCATTTTTACGCTCGATGACCTTCGCAATTTAATCTATTTAATTCTAAATTCTTGCGGTTTTGGTCATTTATCCGTAGGAAATACTAACCTACAAACTACGACAATATAGGCAACACCATCAAATAAACGCATGAAGGGGGAGAGATGGATGTAACATTTTATTTATCGATTTTCTGTAATAACTTCTGTTTTAAAATATTTTTGATAAATGTGGCAATGTTGAGGCATAGAAGATATTTGTGACGAATTTTATAGATCGTAATAGTGTTCCATGTTCATCTTATATTGGACCTGTAAACATTCTTGAAAGATAACCTATAATTCCCGTACAATGATTCTGCTTGACAAATTAATTAATGATTCCATTAAATTTATGCCAAATAGTTTTTCATGAATATATCCTGGCTATGTATTGTCAAGGAGAAAATTCTGATAACACAAAGTATATGCTGTGGTTCGAAACTGGAAAATATAGTAAAACTAGCCGGCCGGCGGCGGCGTTTCTCGTGTGAAATTATGTAATGTAAACAGTAACTCTGGATAAAATGTGTGTTGAAGGCATTTAACAGCTAACGTACTCAATAACAGTGAACTATAAATTGTCTTAGCTCAGTGTAAAGACCGCGCGCAATATGCTCGTATGATGTCATGTAATTCCCATCGCAAAGTCTTGCACGGGATACGAACCCGTAACCCCACCCCTCCCACACCACAAACTTACCTGAGTGAATGTTAAAGGCAGGCCGTGATAATTCTTTCGTATTTACAGGCTACAGTTTAAAGAGGTTTCATTTATGAGTAGGTTGGCAAAAATTCAATTCAATTCAATTCAATTTATTTCCATCCAATTTGATCATACAGCAATTATGATACAGGACATGTCCAATTTTGCAATAACAATACACATCTTGTACAATAAAGACTGTTGCATAATAAAATACATCTAAAAAGCTTGCAAACATAACACATAAAATTTTTGCCATTTTTTAGAACAAGACAATTATAACACATTAATATCAAAAGCAGGAAGCTCTATTATCAGTGCTGTCATTGATAAATGCATCGATAGAATAATAACACTTGTCAATTAAAAGTTTAAAAATAGCCTTTTTAAATTTTTTCAATGAATTTATCTCTTTTATTTCTTTGGGCAACTTATTGAATAATGTTCCCCCTTTGTGGAGGACAATATTGAAAGAACTAGAAAAATTTGTATGTTTAAAATGAACATTGTCCTTTTGCCTTGTGTTATAGTTATGTGTTTGAGAACTCATAGTAAAAGACTCTGGTTTATGTTTCCAAACGAAGATGAGAGAATTATAGATATAAATACATGGCGCTGGCAATATATTATTCGCTTTGAAAACAGGTCTGCAATGTTCTGTAAATTTATTATTAGAAATTATTCGAATTACCCTCTTTTGCAAGATAAAAACATGATTTAAGTTACTTATGCTATGTCCCCAAAAAATAATACCATAAGTGATAAACGAGTGAAAAAAAGCATAGTAAGCAGTTTTCAGGCATAGTTTGCTGCATTTCAAAGCGAGTTGTTGTATAGCAAAGCATGCTGTGCTTAATTTTTTGCACAATAAATCTATATAGTTGTTCCATTTTAAATGCTCTTCCAATACTACACCTAAAAATGTAGTATTTGTAACTTTTTTAAGAGGAAAGCCACCTATATTTATATTTAGAACATCTACCTCCTTTCCAAAAGAAAATTGCATAAATTTAGTTTTGTCTATATTCAAG
>PNEQ01096531.1:15035-32411 GCA_003012365.1 Medauroidea extradentata | reverse complement strand
CTCTTCTTGAAGCTCGGAGACCAGCAGAGATTTCAAAAGAGAATTTTCTTCTTTAAGATCAGTTACCTGGTTCGTGAGTGAGTCAATTTTATCGCTCAGGGAAGCAAACATCTTTTTGACATTATCACCAAGGGACGATAATGCTGAAAGGATCTCTTTGGAAGAACCATCTGTTAGAACCAGTGAAATCGGTTCGCTGGTTTTTTTTAGGCGAAAACATGGTGGTGTCTGTCGTATCCCGTTGTTCACAGTTGTTGCACAGGTAGGTGGCTTCAGTTGTTGTATCTTGAGGTTTAACACATGTTGCATGCACACGCACACCACAGCTGGCCTCACAATAGATACGTTTCTGCTTACCATACAACGGTTTACCGCATATTTCACATTTATCAGAACTTGGGGGCATATACCAAAGTTCTAGTTACGGTTTTTAAGCGATTAACTAAAGTGTAATCACTTAAATCAATGAAAAGAGAAGAGCCTACAAAAACGCATCTGCACCCCACAAACACGTCCCGAATAATAATAATAATAATAAATAAAAATAAATAATAATAATAATAATAAAATAATACTTTGGACAATAGGTTTTACCAACTTTCTCGAGGAATGTATTTCTGAAGAACAATCTCTGACGACGAATTATCGTACTTCCAGTAAAACAAATTACGCTCATATTTTGCGCCATAAGGGGCAATATTTGATCAAAAAGTTGACGAATATAACTAAGTTATACAGGATTGTATTTTTTTAGGTTTTCCATATTGAATTTGAAAACAAAAGCGTATATTACAGATTTTTTTTGTTGCGTTTAGTTATTCCGCACACACTCTTTAGTCAACACGGGTCAATAGCCATCAGCCCTTATGTAATACCGAGCAAGGTGGCGCAACGGTAACACGCTGGACTCGCATCCGGGAGGATCCGGGTTCGATACCCGGCTCCGGACATCCTGATATCGGTTTTCCGTGGTTTCCCGAAATCGCTCCAGGAGAATGCTGGGGTGATTCCTTAGCAAAGGCCATGGCAGACTCCTTTCCGATCTCCGGTGGTGTGAGGGATTTTTCGTCAGCGCTTAACATCGAGGTCTTCAGCGCTGGTGAGGGTTGATATGAAGTGAGTATGGAGCAGCGACGGAATGAAAGGACGGGAGAAACCGGAGATCCCCGAGAAAACCCGCCGACAAATGGCATCGTCCGACACGATTACTACATGCGAAAATCCGGGGACCGACTCCACCGGGAATCGAGCCCGGATCACTTTGGTGGGAGGCGAATGGTCTGACCATTCGGCCACCGCGGCCCCCTGTTAAACCGAGTTGAGTCACCGTCTCTAATGACCTCGCTGTCGACGAGACGTAAAGCCCACTTATCTACCTTATGTGATGCCATTGACGTATTTGACTACTGTCACGCTACCGTAGAAATCTTAACTGTTCGTCAAAATCGTTCCCGTCTGCAAACCACAATGTAACATGCAAATGGAAAACTTCTACGGAGCGATCAACATTTTACAGTCTGGTCTGCAGTCAGAAATTAAGGGGCCTCACTAGATATGCTGCGTTTGTGTGTGTGAGGCCGGAGCAGTAAGGTTGCAACTGGCCGACGTATGTAATATATTATCGCCTTTCCGCGCAAGCCACTCAGCTGGTGTGCAGTCCTTTTCCCAATGGGACTTTAAGCTGTGACCACTTTATTTGGGAGTAGCATAGTTAAAAGTCTGACAGTTGTTATTATAGTAACGTTTTTCGAATACGATTGTTAATCTTCCAGATACGGCATTCTGAAAAAAAAAATTACCGTTTTGAGGGGCCCGAAAATAATGTTTCTAATAAACGTGCCATCATTTTAAAACTATAGCGACATTGAAGTGTGAGTTCTTTTCGTAGATATGCCGACATAATGTGCGTTTAATAACTTCGCCAAAAAAAGAATAGTCGTAACTCGCTGTAACGCATGCGAAGGGCAGGTAGGCAGACCCCTTAACGCGAAATTGCAAGATCTCTGTTAACGAATTTCTTGCCATTGTTACATTACAGGAAGTCGAATAAACAAGACCTTTGAACCATCTTTAAAAGTTGTGGTTTTGGATTAAAATATATTTTGTCGTAGTGGCGAATGGTTTATGAGAAATTCGTACAGTCTAATTTTTATATATACGAGTATGTTGCAAGAAGTTACACTAAAGAAATGAGCGTTGCTAGGTTTGCCGTATTAGCTTGTTGTTTATCGTTTAAAAAAATTTGGGATTTTAACTACCATATTATTGTATCAGTCACTTTGAAAGATGTACAATACAGCAGTTTTCATTTTACCTTTTCTTTAATTATCTTTGCATTGAGGCTAGTCTTATTTAAATTTAAACAGACGAGACCTGGAGTGGAAGGAATGTTAAAAGGGCAGCTTTAAGTCCCTTCGGCAGCGAGGCCCTTTATTAAAGACACCGTAAAATCACGGGAAAAGTTGACTTAAGAGTTCAACGTGGTGTAAGTAACACCGAAGGCTTTGTATCGACATTGGTATATTGTTAATTTGAAACACTGTTTCTCTCTTCAACCTGCCAAGTTGTAATTGTACAGCGTTAAAACATAACGTGTGTGATTAGTCGCAAAACTATTCACGCGTGCCACAAACTGCATCGTCAAATAACAATAGAATGAAGATAATACAGACTACTGAAGACTGTGTAGTCTTTAAATATTTTCGCTATTTTTCAGTGTCTCTATCCATTATGAATCAAACCAATAGCTTAGTTAAATCAGAAATGATGAAGGAATGACTACTAGTTACCATGCTAGCATTCAAGTGTTCATATTTTCGGAAAATCTTGGTAAACCTGAATCAGAACGACCAGAGAGAGAAAATATAACTTGGCTTCTCAATCACTGCAAGTTTTTTCTCCTTTTGTTATGATTGCTTATTACAGGCAGTTCTCGGGGTGAAGATAAGAATGTCGTGTTGAGACTAGCGGCAACTTACTACCGCCATCATTCAACTGTGATTCCTGGGTTACTACGACAAGGGACTAAGGTTCATTATCAGACACCACAATATTGACTAGACTGGGCTTTTAATTACACCAACAGTACTTAAGGGTGTTCAAGTGCGATAAAATCATAATTTTATATTTATATGAAATAGTGTTAGATTTATAGACGATACTTGTGAGTACTGTTTCATCTTATGAAACAATTTCAACTCGCATAGTTTCTCATAGCGGTGTTTCAAAGTCATAATCTGCAGGTTCTGCTGCCATGCAAATAGTGAAAACCAACTGACTTGTGTTAGTGAAATAATTCACAGTGAATTAACATGCCACGTGCTAAGTAATGAATCATTTTTAAAAAATCCCGTGAACTCTTTTTGTATTTAAAAAAAATTGCTGAATTTTCAACTTCATACTTGTACATTTGCGATTTTTTAAAAAATTCTAAATATTGCATTATGGTCTTTTAAATTCTTTATTGCATAGATCATGGGATGTACTATCACCGTGAATTTTTTTATTCAAGTAGGTCAGTTGGTTTTCACTATTTAGCATGGCAGCAGAACAAGCAAATTTCGACTTTGTCGCACCGTTATGAGAAAACTATGAAAACTAAAATTGTTTTGTTAGAGGAAACTGTACTCACAAGTATCGTCTACAAAACTAACACTATTTCAAAAATATATAAAATTATGATTTTATCGCACTTTAACACCCTTAATGAAGCTCTACGACTGGCGTCGTACAATCTTGGCTTAAAGGCCTGAATACAAGGGAGCGTTAATAGAGGTATACTGGAACTCATTTCCAAGAGGATTACCACAGAGTATTGGAGCTGTCGACACGCAAACGGATCGGACGTGAGCACAGCCGTGGCCTCCCCGGGTCACGAGTGGAGTCCCAAACGTCTGGCCCTCGAAGGACGGAGTAGGTCAGCAAGGGGATGGCTTCCTAGCCGACCTGGAGGTGCCCCTTAGGACGGTCCGATGAACAAGCACCTCGGTGTCCCTGCCCCCTCATTATATACGTCAGCCTGCTTTCAGTAGTAAGAACGTCCTACAGAGGGTTGTCATAACACCGCTCCGCGCCTGCAGTCCCGCCTGCCGGCTGAGCGCTGTTGTGCTATCCGTAACAAATTCCAGTGTTTTATCTTTGCACCACCTCGCTAAGTGAGACAAGTCGTAGCACCAGAATTAGTCAAGAGAAGAGCTAGTGATTTTTGGTGAAAATAATTCTGCATGAATTTGTTTCAATGCATATTGCGCACATCTGTCTCTCTGCTTCATGGTCAGTAATTGGAAGTTTTTAACTTTCGGCGGTTCGAAGCCCTACCCGCAAATCACGGACGTGTGGTGTCGTGGTAACATTGTTCTGATTGGCACAGTCAAATGAGCCACGCCTCTGCCCTATTATATTTTATCAATATCTACGAAGCAGTGTTGCAGGCGTGCACGTAAGGCATTGAAACAAGTTGTTGCAGAATTATTTCCTCCAAAAATCACTGGCTCTAGTCATTAGTTAAGTAGGAAAACTGTGTAGGAGGATGTTCCACAAGTCGCCTAACAGAACAAAGCCGGCCTTGGTAGCGTATTCGGTTAGACGTCGGTCTATGGTGCGAGAGGTTCTGGGTTAGAATCCCAGCTCAGCCATGGATGTTGTGTTGCCCCTTTACCTCACTTCATCCTCATCAGCTCTTAAGACCTCGTCGTTAAACAACCCTCTCACCTTATCTAGTCGAGCAAAGCATATACCTCTGCAGCAAGTGTTTTACCTTACTTTACTAGTAAGCGAGTTGTAACTCGAGAGATCCCAGCATTTACATGGTTCTGGATTACAGAGTCTGTTAAGCCGAAGTGTCAAAACAGTATGTGAAGTTGGTGAACAATAATAACAATTCTATAAGATAGGATTTTCACCCTTTAAACTAAGAGAACTGCATTACAGCAACAATCGATGTATGACTTTATGAATTAACTAGCAAGTACCTGCAATTTCGTTTGTGGGGTTTTAAATTTAAAGCGATTATATTTTTGAAACCATATATTTTGAAAGCTCTAAATGTGGCAATATGGTGTTAATGGTAATTTATATTCGTTTTAGAAACAATTTGAAAAGTAAAATTGTTTCACAAATTTTTTGGGTAGCCCTTTCTTACGCTGCACCACGTTTTGCTTCCCACCCCTACCCTACAAGTATTTCTTGGTAGAAGCCTTCACCGACATAACCACAACTCACCAAAGTTTATTTGTTCTCAATAATTTTGGGTATTCTGTTTAGGCTCTATTCCTCGTTTTGGCTACCCCTGTTTTGTGTAGAAATCTTTGTAGGTACACGCAAAACTTACCAAAATTTCGTCGCAATCGGACGACTGATGCAGAACCACATAGAAGACGAACAAACAATAATTTTTATTTTATAAGCTGCAAATCCGCCGGCGGCATTGTCCGCGTGTATTACTCGTAACAGCGAGTATTTACTTCAATTGAAGGGCGTCTTTGTACGCCAGATTAGTAGCTCGGCCATCAAGTGTTAGGATAACCACGCTGCAGGTTGAACTTACTCTGCTGCAGACTAAGTAGCTATAGCTGCGTGTGTGTAAACTGCCCTAAGTCTGTCCCTGCCAAACAACTGTCCCGGGCCTTATTTAGTCATATCAAAACAGACCTTGAATATGAGAGATCATTCGGATGGTAAAAGTAGTAAACGTGGCATGATGTCGCATTTACCTCGAACAAGACCACTGATGACATACGCCTTCAATGGACACCATCAGTGTGACGTCACACGACGATGCTGGTTCCAAACATGTGTCATATTTCGAAAAATCAAAATACTATATTTCAGGAATTTAAGTAAGCATTAATTTTAAGCGAAAATCGCTTCGATGTCTAAAAGGGATCGATATATATATGAATCGAAAACACATGTTACCATTTTTTACAACTTTTGAGTAGAATTTGAAAAAAAATCCCGAAACTGTATTTTGGGTAATTACGTAAACATCATTTTTAAGCAAACAACACTTCGATATCTCCACTGGTTCGATAGCTATGGAAGAATTATATTTAAAAAAATCACTCATTTCAATCACTCAATGAAAGAATTTCGTAACGTCTTGAAGTAGTGTCTTCGAGATTTGTAAACATATCTAATTTAAGTAAAATTCACGACCATAGCCCATTGGGTTCGAACTGTAAAAACGGTTAGTAAAATACACACTTCTTTCCTTTTTACTCCTAGAGTAAAATTTCGAAATATTCTAAATCACTTTTTGGGTATTTACTTGAGCAAACTTTTGAAGAGAAAAACAACTCTTTATCCCGAAGGGTTCCGTAGATAGATAGGCCTATCAATAATTAATCGAAAACACATTTAAGGTCTTTTCACCCCCTTAAAGGTTGAATTTCGAAGAAATAAAACTTAAATTGGCTAATATGCATTTTCAAGATTGACCCATTGAAGTAAAATCACAGTGATAGGCCATCGGATTCGAGCTATTTAGGCGAATCTTAGAAAACACTTTCTACCCCTTTTCACCCCCTTAAGGTTGAATATCAAAAATCTGTTCTTAGTGCTCGTCTACGACCTAAAGAGAGCCCACACAAAATGTTTACATTTCTAGGTCCAGCTGTTTGGGCAACAGTTTGATACGTCAGTCAGTCATTCAGTTAGTCAATCAGTCAGTTAGACATTCAGTCAGTGAATTCTTTTGTACATAGAGATTTTGTCATTTATTCGCGTGATTTTTATGCAGTACGTATGGAATATGAATTTTTCTTGCCCGCAAGGAAACGGCAAATATTAGGTATACAAAATTTAAGGACCTACGATAATCTGGTACTGATAGCTTGTATATGGCAATTTTTTGCTGATATGTATACAGTAAGGTCAATTATACCGGAACTTAACACCTCCATCTACACTTCATGTTTACTTTTAAGAACGAATCTATTGAATGGTTTGACATTATGTTTTGCTTAATATCTTCGATTCGAAAATGAGTGGCAGAACATACGTACTGGTTACATTTTAACACGCTATTTAAGCTTCATATCGAATTATTTTTTTTATCCAAAACTTGCACGCTGGATGAGTAGAACTGAGGCAAATAAACAAATAACTTCAGTTATACACTGACTGAAACAGTAATTTTATGCTTTTTAAAATTAATTTTATTAGTTACCAAAGGTTTTACCAATACATTGGCTGATACGTACCTGAAGCGGAATAAGTCTCTTACATTACAGTCATTCCGCATTAAATTTTAAAGGACTAAAACGTTCACGTTTGAAGATGATTTAAGACAGAGATTCTATTACTGTAAAATGTGCAAATATAATCAATACATACATGTGATGAGATGTATTTCATACCAGAACGGCAAAAATTGCCCCGTTTTATGAAATAAATTACATGATATAAGAGTTGCAGGATTGTGTCATGGACACACTGTCCCTGTAGTAATAAATGTAATGAACATTTAGAAACTCACCTAATTTTAACGAAAAAATTGCACATTATTATGTTGTTTATATGTGTTTCCCGCATTTAAACTTGATAGTTATGGACACATATTTTACTGTTATTTTATGACAATGCTTGAATGAAAACACAAGCGTTGGATAGAAGTGCCTCATATACCTGAGTAACAAATGCACCTGATTGAAATGTGTATTGCTGATAATTTAAATGAGAGGATCGTGACTAAGGAAGTACTAACAGCATTCTACAACAAGCAACTAGGGTAATCATGCGACTATTTTTGCAGGGAACGAAGTTCACAGAGGGAAGAGAAGGGAGGTCACTAAGTATGCAGATGGGGCGCAACTGTGGGCCGACTGTGCAATTAAACTTGTTTACGAGTCCGCAGTGTGGCCGGAGGCGGTAATTGTGGTCGAACGAGATGAGTTAATTGTTTGCGAGCCATTCCTAGGAGATATGCAGACCGCACTATGCAAACAGCGATCTAAACACGTCGCATCATAAGACGAGCAGGCGAGATTTCCAAGTTCACTCTAAAGGAATGTTATAAATTATTAGCAACAACTGCAGTAGTGGCATCCAGACATAGTGTATCTTGAGTGTTGATTACTGAATTACGTGAAAGATAATTCTGGTACATCTGAAGATATTTACCACTTTATGATTCGTGCTTCCAAATACTTACGTTGCACCAAATTATTCAAGGATTGCGAGAAAAAATGTGGTGGCAATTATATTATAATAAGCGTAGGTTTAAGCAGCTAGCAAATGAAGGGAAATATTGACAATTTCAAAGATAAATACAGCCTGAACCCCTATCTACATATGGGTGGGCTAGTTGCCAAGTGGCGTAAGTCCAAAATGCAAAATTTTCAGGAGAGAGAATTTAAAGTCTGTATCTGTGTTAAACTTCAGGGATTACAGTATTTAATATGTAATTCAATAGGAAAATGTTGTGGACTAGGACGTACAACATTTGATAAATATGTAGACCTCACTGCAGGCAATTCTATTGTGGTGTAAGTCCATTTTAGAAGTTTTGTGACTTACAACACTTGGAAACTAACTCGTTCATATTTCTCTTTGAACACTCTCCAAAATGTTCAATTACTTCAAATGCAAAATACGCAAATACAGCATTAAAAAACTTTACATTTGTTAAAATAGAACGGTTTTGTTTCTGTAGATATATACTACTATCTTAAGAATAATACAAATGATTTCAAATTTACGGATTTTTTTTTTCTAAATAAACATACAGCAAAGAATTGTAAATCTTATGACTGATAATACTGTGTGACAGCATTTATAAATGTACATTGTCGTTATTTTATGTTTCTGACAGGTTGTAATATTTTGAATCATTTCAAAGTAGCCGAAATATAATAGCCTATGAGACAGGATAATTAACTAACCGAAAATCATATACATTTGGTCTGGGTCTGGGAAAAATTCCTGACGATGGGTATTAGGGTAGCTTCGCACGAAAAAATATATAGAAATTGTCATGCATACGCTGTTAATATAACTTTTCAGCTCACATTCCTAAAAAACAAACATAGTTTCTAACTAAAGAGAGGGCATCTACTTCTGAAGGAATGTTTTCAACGTGTGAAAGCAAGCTAGGTGGCACAGGGATGTAACACTGAATTCGACTTCGGGAGTACCCGGATTAAACTCCTAGTGATCCATAATGACAAATTTGCAGTAGTTTACCGGAAATAACTTCTAGCCAAATGCTAGGATGGTTCGTTATACAGGCCTCGATTAAATATCACTACCTGCTGTTTGCACCGACGCAGTATAGCGGAGGTGCAGAGCAAGTAAACAAATGGGTATTCACTTGCACCTCTAGTTACAACTTGGGCAGAAATTATCCCCACGTTTTTAACAGTGTACATACCCGTACAAAGGTATTTGATGGGCTCAATTTTACAACCATTTTGAACCCATTACGCGATCTCTTTCTCTTAGTATGTGAATAATTAATTCTTTTCCAGAGAAACCAGACAGCGCAGGTCGTACTATGGGTAAAAGCTGTAAAAGCGATAGTAAATCGGCTCCCAGGGGGCTCTTTCCTTTTCTTAAATTTTAATTTTTTTATCGAATAGATTCAATCCATAAACATTCTTTTGGACTCGCATATGGAAGGACCCAAGTTCGATGCACGACTCCAGCCATCATTATTAAGAAATTCCCACTGTTTCTTAAAATTTCTTCGTGCGTTTGCTGGGATTCCTTTACCAGGTCCTGTCATTATATAAAGTTGATAGGCTATCACCGTCTCGATTGACTTCGATACCAACGAGTTGTTAAGTCTACTCACTTTACCTTTCTTTCTACATAAATCTTAGCATGTCCGAAATCAATATTCCTGTTAAATTCTTTAAAGGCGTAATGCATAAGCTTTTTGAACTGACTAGCGTTGGGAGTTTCCTCAACGTGACAATGTTAATAGTACATTTTATCAACATTGTAATTATAAGGGTTTATGCAAGACAGTTAAGCTTAATATGTTTCAAGTCTGTGAAATTATGCTGAATATGTTGGTTCTGGTGTCATATCATTTATCTTTCAGGAAAATTAAATATATTGATTTTTTACAGAACTTTTTAATGTTTAACCCTCAAAAATACTGATAAAATCAGTGGTTTGCAAATATATATATATATATATATATATATATATATATATATATATATATATAGAGAGAGAGAGAGAGAGAGAGAGAGTCTTAAATCCAAGTCAGAAACTGTTGCTAGAGAAGTCAGGTAAAGTGTCTGCGGAAAGAAAGTAAGTTTAACAATCCAGAGTAAACATATACGAAACATGAAGAGCGTAGTACTGCATGGCAGTAAACGTAATGGATGCACAGAAAACAAATTGATTACTGAAGAAAGTATGACAACCAGATCCATTCATATCTGAAATATTCCCATTCTGTATAGTTAACAGTAAATTGTTCGAAAAAATATACTTGATTGAGAAGTTTACAATTAGTGTAGCACGCATAAACAATATAGGCCTACTAGCATTTGTGGAAAATATGTTCGTGTTAATTAAATAATAATATACTGCTTCCTGTTAATTGATTTTTTAAATTGAATCGTTATGAAGTTATTTTTTTTACTTCGGTAATTTCCAGCTGAAAATGTGTATGCCATCTAGTGTGATATTAATATTTATATGGCTATAATATTTCAGGATTCGAAAATGGAACTATAGCACATTAATATTTAATTATATGTATATATGATAATAATTTACTAAGTGATGTTATTGGCATGATCACTTACGTATTTTCAATCAATTTTTAATGTCAGTACTGCGTTTAATGGAAGTTTATCGTCTCAATGTTATGAAAATAAAGAACATTTCCAAAAATTCAAAGTGGAATAAAATACTAGTGATCAGATTCATTTCAGAATTTTAACCATGATTATAATTAAGTCCCAGAACAGTCTCAAAACAAAATACAAAGCGGAATGTAAAACAAATTAGGAATTGTTTCGCACAGTAGAGTAACTTTCTTAGTTTTTTGAACTTGAATATTGCCTCTAAACGTACTTAAAAAAAAAACATGGTAACTCACGCGTTAATTATTTTTGAGAATCACTACATGAAAACATGACAACTGCTGTAGCTATTTTCATCTACACAAAAAAAAACTGTGAACCACATTGCAATAAGTGATAAGTATGAACGGTGTTTATACAATTTTTATAAACAATGTAGCTCTTTGACGGGATGAATTATCGCCGATCTTTTTTGTGGACAATGTATAAGAGTTTATAAATAAATATTTTACAAAAATTATCGGTGAGGAACCGAACTTTCTTCAACGTGACAAGCTTTTCTGTTTAGTGATTAGCTCTTATATCTCTTCACTCTTTTGTATTGTTTCTTGGTACAGCTATAGCCAGTAAATTTAGAGCTCTCAGTACTTATCTTATTGAAACGGAATAGTTATACAGATTTCTGTCAAAATTAATACGTTTTTATTAATCGTTCTACACAGAACACCATTTAAATTTCTTTAACAGAATAATTTTTAAAATGTCGCTCAGTAAATTTTTAAAATTATAGTGATTAACATTATATTGTGATTTAATATATAAAAAACCTAAAATAAAAATAATAAAGTTTCTTACATAGCTGTCTTCTTATATAATTTTTACGTAGATAGCTAATCTTTGTTTAAGAGATATCATTATTTTAAGTAGTATTTAATAAATTAAGTCGTTTAAATACATTTTCATCTAATCTATACTCCGTTGTCGTTGGCTAGGTAGAAAGCGCCCTATTAAACCATCACGACATGGCAACGTTGCTAGGAGAATAACTACACTGTTCATTCAGTTTACTATGAGTCTTGTAACGTAAAACGCCCCGAGACTAGGGCCACAATTATAACTGACTAGTGAGGTGAACGTAACGCGTAGTGACGTCTGCAACTGTTCAGAGGCTCGGTAGTTGAAGTCTCCAGTGACGAAGAGAGGCGTGCGGGCCGCAGACGAATGCAAATATCGTCGTCGAGGAACTGCGACATCCAACTAGGTCTCCCCTGAAAGAAGCTCCCGTGGAGGCACTGTCTCGAGAGATCCACTCACGACGCACGCAGTGTTGCCAAGTACACCTACACCCCGCTGCGTTGTAACCTTTATTATACTACAAATTAGGAGTACATTCGAATTTCTTACACAGAGAATGATGTTTGTTACAGCCAACTGCATACAAATACGTTCGTATATGGCGAAATGATTACGTAACTGATCAAACAAAATTTTTGTAATATGTAAGTACATGAAATGTGCAAAAGACCGGTTTTGTTGTTCTTACAAATTTTACATTTAACTGAATTAAACCCTCTTTTTGAGAAAATCAAACCTGCGGGGCAAACAAATATTTGGTTATTTCAAATGTCACACGCTTGTTTTGCCGTACATAAACATGAACACGATTGACTGTATTGGCAAATGGACATTACTGCAGCTAGTTACGCTAAGAGTGTTAAAAAATTACACGTGGTAGTAATATAATTATATCGAGACCAGATAAAGAAAACAAATCACTTGATTTTTACTTAAAAAAGTTTTTCAGCTTTCATAAGTAGGTTTGCAAAAAATAAAATCAGTACTGTAATCTTGAAAGCTCTGTCAACCGGAAAGGACGAACTGATATTGCCCCCTTACCGACACCAGCGCCACTGACCGCAGAAATAGTCCATTGCCAAACTAACAACACTTAATTTCCTAATCTGTTGTGTAATTAACGTTTACCTTTAATGTTAATTGTTTTATTTTGTATCACGAAAAGAAGTGTTCTGGTAGTAAAAATATTAAAATATTTCTGTATTGTGCTGAAATGTAATATAGAACGACGATGTTTACTGTACTCTGTGCCATAGTTTATATATCTCCTCATGTTTGGCAACACTGCGTGCAAGAGACAGAGGGATGGTAGGTGTACAGGAAGGCTGAGGTACTCAGGAAGGAGGATATTGGCGGAGACAAGTAACTCCCTAGAGGATGGCGCCCGCCCAGCGAGCTGAGAGTGGCTCAGTAGGGAAATGAGGTGAGGAAGGGAGTAGAGGTGAAAAGGTAGTGATCTGCACGACAAAGATTCGCGTGAACCGCGAGCAAACTCCTGCGCTCAATGAATAAACGTCGTGTGGGAAGACGAAGAGCACCGTTGGTCGGGGAACGAAGCTTGGAGAGTTCATTTTGGACGTGTAAGGCTGTTTGGAAACTTCGTGATGAATGGAAGCGCAGAACAGATGATGAGAGTTATTTTTGTCGTTGGTTGATAAGAAAATATCATACAAAATTTAAAAAAATCTTATCACAGACATCGAAATTTCAGTGAATTTTTGCAAAGGCACTGAGTAGAATAGATTCTAGGGTCTGTTCACTGGTAATAGCACATCGAATAAATCATATAAAATATATTAGAGCAAAATGGATTTGCAAGATAGTTCCTTTTTTAAATTAATCAGACCGGAGGTTAATTTCAGAAACTGTAATACCTACGTACATTTTTACATACAATTTTGAAATTATACGCTAATGGTTTCGCAACATTCGTGATTTTAATATAACTCAGAACTAGTTTTAATGCATTTAAAGTAAATGAATAGATTTGAACATTTGGTGTAGATGAATCAACAGCAAAATAAACAGTTTTTTACATTTATTAATTGTCCGTATCATATGGTATCTGCACAAATGTCAAAGTAACCTCCTTGTAAAATATATGTATTGATTGTCAACATAAAACACTAGAGAGATTTTGTAATACTTCGAAATATTGAGCAGAAAACTATTTTCATACTAAGAACTAAACCCAAGTTTGTGTAATGAAATGGGCTATAGGTTTACTGCTATAATACAATGAAAAATATCCGAGAGACCTTAATTCTCTCGTATGAAGATTAAAATTTAATTGCTGCAGCTAGGCAACGCCAAACTTCAGATTTGCCTGAAAATTGTAGGAGATTGCTTCCACGGTGCGTATACCAGAGAACTGCGGGGAACTCGTTTGGATGCTTGGAGCAAAATGAACCTGAGATTCTGTTCAAATGAATATATTTAATTTATTGCGGCCTTTGTTAATTTTATAAGGGACAAGATGATATGAACTAAAGACACCATAAAATGTTGTTAGAAGGAGATTTATTTATTCTTCACTATATTTATTGCACCTCAATACTTTAAAGTAAAGACAATTGTCTCATATTTGAAAGAGACCTTTGCATTGAAGGCAGAGAAAATTAAATTTCCAATGGCATGAAATAATTTAAGAATCAGTCATGAAATTATTAACTAAATATACTGTTCTAGTGAAAACGTTTCAGCGAAACGTAATTATAAAACCTCTGGTACACGGACACAGCAGAACACAAACGGCGTAAAGAGTGTAAACATCTCACTGAAACAGATGGATGCTTCTACCTTTCTCAGCTCCCATAATAGTTTGAGTTACTGCGGATATGAAAGACTCAATGGCTTGTTCAAACAGATAGCCACGGGAAAATAAATCCGTGCTTAACAGGAAAACAACTTCACAGTGTTGTGAATTGAACTTTGGTGAACTCTACCTTTAGTTCAGTCACTCGAAAGGGGTCGGGTTGTAACTCAATAATGTTAGGCAATCTCTACAAAACACAATATCTAATTTATTTCAGCAATCACCGAATATCGCAAGATACTGAAACATAATTTTGTTACAAGAAACCACAGCAGGGCCCGCTGGCAGGAGATATTCCTATGCTATTGCTTTTAGGCCTGAAATACAATAGTCCTGATAGGCGTATTTTCAGTTTCGATCGGAATATTGATCACGGCACCGGAGTCCCTAGTGCCCTTTAAAGCCCCTCGAACACCTAGCGCCCTTCTCTTGATGTCGGCACCATGACCATGCCCCCCCCCCCCCAAGTCTCTTCAGCCCGACATGTATCGGCACAGGTTGTCTGGACAGCGACTGACTGCGACCCTCTCCATAGAGGTGACCTCGCTTTGTTAGGCCGCGTCTTCATGTCGAACGATACTACTTTCACAACAATCGATGCTCCCGCAACCGCCGTGGTTCATGTGTTTACTAAGTCGACGTTCACAACATGTGTTTGACCCAGGGGTGGGTCAAAATAACAGTAACAGATATAAATACTAATTTTTGAAGAAACACAATTTATGAAGAAACGTTACTGAAAGGTCAAATTCTTTTTAACGCTTACAAACGGCATTGAGCTGATAAAAAGCAAAATTATTAGGAAAACGTTTGCCTTGTTACTTCACATGATCTGATGAGGAACTCCACTGTCCTCGTAGCCTGAAGAGCACAGCCAATTTCGCGTGATTAGTCAGATTATACTAGATTAACATTCAGCGAAGCTGGGAGAGTAATTTTCTCTGCGTATAAAGGCAGCAATGGTAACCCTTTGGAATCGCATTTGGAGGACACGTGATCGATTTCCAGCTCCGGTAAACCTAATTTTGTTTTCCAATGGTGAATGCTGGGATATTTCCTTGGCAAATACAATGACATTTTACTCTCTCAGTTCCTATTATTGTGTCGAGTTGTGAGTGACCGTGCTTAATGACTTCATTGTTGATGGGTGAGAAGTAAACCCCACTATCAAAATACTAATACAGTGAGGCGAGTGATTGCACAAGCATACCTTACTAGTTCCGAAGTTTCTTGGTTACGCGTGCTCATGGTAAAATTTACAAAATGCTTTGCTTACTTGTACGGTGTAAATTATTTAAGCCGCAAAGCCATTTTGAGTCGAAGGTATTCACAGAGTATACTGAACTATAACGGCTGTTATTAAAAAAAAGTTGTTTGCTTCCGTACTGCGTGTAACTGCAAACATTTTGCCTAAGTTCATTGACTATATGTTTAGCATTAGACTATTTGTTAACAAAGGGCAGATGTTAACCGTCTCTCATAACAGCGAAGACTTGATGGCTGATCAGAACAACATGAGGTGAGTACGGAACAGCGATGGAATGCTGTAACCACGGAGGGAGGGGGAGACGGAAATGGGAATTCAACGAGAAAACCCGACGGCAAGCAGCTACGTCCACCACTTTTCCAATATTAAAAAGTATTTCGTAATTTATTAACGTTCATTATATTAATTTTGAAAATCACTGAAAAGGTTTTCCTTGGACGTAAGTTTTCAATTATACAGAATAATTCTGAACTAGTCGTCGTAAATCACTTGGGTGGTAGTGAGCGCAAAACGAAACATTGTTCGAGAATATTTGGCACCCAGAAAAGTTTCAGGGGTAGATATTAGATAACAGACATGAATTCTGCGCTCTCCGAGGCTCCGGTCTATTGGCTGATTGTATGAGCGAACACAGCGGAGTAGGAGCGGGGGTATTGCGGGCTACAGGTTCTAGGATCTAGGCGCATGTGAAGGTGCGAGAAACACTTCAAATGAATGTTTTAATAGCATAAAAATATAATAAAAGTAGTTAATAACGCTTTGGTTACAAAATCCTGCAACTAAATTCCACGTTTATTTTAGTATTTCCGGTAAATCATGGAAAATGCATAAAACTAGACAGGCAGAAAATATTTTAGCTACTAACTGTAGAGTGTGAGCAAAACATGACAAACTATTCCAGTTTAAATTTTTTGCAGCAGCTTTGATGTTGTAAGCATTGTCTGTCACAACATATATTGGAACTGAACTTGGAACATTTAGTTGTGAAAAAAGTTCCGAAAATTCTTTTTCAATAGCCTAGTTCCTCTTTGTCGTAATTAGAATGCCGTGGCATGAAAGAAGTGGTTTAAATTATGATTGCACGCCGGTACACTGTCTTGTGCGTACTGGCGACAAGTCATCCGACAAGAGAAGTTGTGCTGTTCTTAGATCACCAGCGATTAAGGTCATGATATTTCATTTATTTCAAACAACTGAAATAACTGGTATATTTATTAACTAAATGCTTTGAAAAAATTTGAGACTGTGTGCATTCATACGATACACAATTTTGCCAGAGCGTTTTTTTTTAAATAATGTACCATTTGCTAGCAAAACATTATTTTGTTTCATTTTGGCTTATTTTGACAACAAAATATGTGATATTTCAGGGGAAAAAATCTAAAATTCTGTTCGGTGTATAGCAACACAAGAATTCCGATACAGACGATGATATATAAGTGTTAAAACTGTAAGAATTAATTTTTGATACACAGGGTGTGTGTCTACCTGATGACGGGAACAGATTCCAGTTCCCGAAACGTCGTTCGTACTGACTGTTTGGAAAACTACTGTGTTTTATTTCGTCTCATCGTTTGTGTTGTTTGTTGTTTTTTCTGTTTGTGTCCGACATCTTTGTGTTTTGTTTAGTCTCATCGTTGTGTCGTTTGCTGTAATTCTGTTTGTGTTTTTGTTCT
>PNEQ01096531.1:0-14935 GCA_003012365.1 Medauroidea extradentata | reverse complement strand
TGTTATATCTGACCATATTCCAGTTTTGGAATTTCATGTTGTGTATGTATCCTGATGACTAAAGCATACTCTGCGTTTTATGTTTTCTTGTCTTATTTTTACTGTTAGTTTTCTTGTGACGGTCATTTATTTCGCAATGGAGTATGTCCATACAAACAAATCCAGTCATGAACTCCCATTGCACAGTTCTTTCAAAGGTGCTTCTCTATGTTAATTTTACTCACACTACAGCAGTCTGAAAGAAAGCCGTTTTCAGCCATTTTAATGTGTCCCAAAACCATGTACCTGAGCATGGCAGCTAGCAAACAGAAATGTAGAACCATAGTTTTAAATGTGATTTCGTTTCGTAAATAATGATATCGGAGACACGTTAAATAGTATTTCATAAAAAAACATTCTGCTAACGCGCTGCGACAATGTTCATGCGCCAAACGTACAGGGCTGTTAAAGGTTTCGGAAACGCAAGAAAACTCTGGCCAGATGATACGCTTAACATTAAGAAAACTAAAGGAAATGTATCTCATACTGCCTAACAAGCAGTGTTCTCGAGTTTTATGACAAGTGGACGGAAACATGTGAAGTTGTAATATGTCTAAACATGGAGGTATTCCCCTGGGACACGACCATAGAAGTACAGGTCTGGACACTCGCCTATCTAACAATATATTTTGCTTGACCCCTTTGTTGTTTGGCTGTAGTTCGTCAAGTTACCAACAATGTCGTAGTTTTTGGCGCTGTGATCCGGGCCGTCGGACTCAAACTCCGTCCACTTTTTTCCATTGTTAAATTTATAAAGTAAATAAAGATTGCTGGAGCCTTTTCTTAAATTTGTAAACGAAGGAAGTATTTCATAAATTGATAAAAAAAAAGTACGTTTTGATAAATTGCTAATCTTACTGGGAGAGAAGTGGGCGGAGTTTGAGTCCGACCGCCCTAACTGCAGCGCCAATAAAACACAATATTCTCGGTAACTTGGCGAACTACAGCCAAACAACAAGGGGGTCAAATTTCCAGGCGAGTGTCCAGACCTGTTTTTCTATGACCGTGCCCTGGGATCAAAATAGTGTGTGTACGTGTTATCCATGTATCTGCTAACAGTGCTATGGGCGAGACATTACTCGATAGGTAACCTTGCATGCGACTCTCTGACACAAAATGAAATGCGGGGAAGCTAAAAGCAAAGTTGCGCCTGGTCGACTGCGAACTACGAATACTCGTTCACAGACTGTTTTATTGAATTATATGTCAGGACGTACAGGTGTGAACTTTTTCGACAGGGAGAAGGAGGAATTCTAATTTCGCATTATTTATTTTACCCATTTATCGTTAATGTTTATAACTAATTACGCATATTCATTCAAGGCATTTGTACTGATTCGCATACTTTAAGGCCATCCGCTTTAGTTTCTATTGTTTTTAGGATGATCATTTTTTTTAACTTTAAGGAGAGCAATTATAAAAAATCTAGCAGTTTTGTTTAAAATGGATTTTGCCGTAATAGCTAATAATTTCAAATAAACTATCTATACGGTTTCGACTAAAAGTCAATTAATCAGAAATTTGTTGATTTCGTAATTATCTAAAACCGTAGTATTTCTGCCTAAAAAATGAGCCAACATGGAGAATATGATTTGAAACAAAACTGCCGGACAGATTTTTGATATCTGTTCTTTTTTAAACGTAAATAATATTAAGATCGCTAAAAAAAAAGTAGAAACTAGAAAGCATGGTCTTAAATGTTGACGTCACCAGGAAGGTCTTATACAGCATTTTTACTAACATACGCATCTATAAAAACCATACCGTACAAGTAACTTTTTTCTTAGTCATGTTTTCTAAAACGTGTATAATTTTACATGAAGTCTTAAATTTAACTTACACGAGTTATATCATTTAAAAAGATCATCAAATGGTCCTAACGACACATTCAAAATTGCAAAAATTAATATTGTTACACTACGAATTTGCTAAGTATCACAACATTGTGCTCACATCCCCAGTCATGAAATACTGGATTAATTTAAAATTCATTTCCGATGTATTGTTCTGTAATACAAAGATTTTCTTCGAATTCGGCAGCACTACTCTGCTGTAAACATTTTCCTGCACGTTTTATTAAATATGTACGTGACGTAGTAAGACAATGTGAATTTCTGAGGTATTTTATATTTTGATTGATTTCGGTTTATTTTCATGACAATATCTGTGATATTGCAAAAAAAGGGCGTTAAAAGTTATATTCGCGCTTTCAATTTATATGTCATACTCTCCTACTCCTCCACCAACAATTGATATTGTTTTATTTGATACAAATCAAAATGATATGTCACTCATGAGGCTTTGAGGAAATGTTTCCAGTAAATCTCCTGCATTGCGGGATGCATGATGCCGTTTCGTTGACTACCTATTTGTGTCAACAAATTTTAGCAATTACTTGATATCGATATTTGGTTGTGTTTGATGAAATATAATCAAAATACTTGTAAACCGCGTAGACATAGCTGTATTGGGCGTACATATGAACCGATTTCAGAGGGGGTATTTGAACTATATCTGAGAAAGTAGTATCAACAAAGAAGTTGTTTTGAAGTTTAGACGCTGAGATAGTGTAACGATTAAACCTGGTTAATACATTCTTACGGTTCTGTAATTTGTAATAGTTTAAATAGAACATAATGCAAAATGTTATAGATGCAAAAAATTTCAATATCTGGGGGAGGGGAGAGATTGAACCCCCAAAACCACCCCCATCCTTCTCTGCATCGGAATAAATTAATATTTACAGATAACCCAGTTATTTTAATAGATTTCATATTTAGCAGTTTCAACCACCGAATCAATGGAACACCACAGGAAAATAGGCGAACGTTTACTAATTCATTTATGGAATGATGGCTACCAAACATCGTAATAAGTGGTGGAAACTGCTGTAATCTGTGAAAACCACTGGCAATTCTATGATTATGCACTAATTGCGATGTAGAGTGATGATGGTTGTAAATGTGTCGTTGAAGGACAGAAGTACTCACCGACGACCTGCAGGGAGATGGCCTCGCTCTGGACCGAGTGCTCAGTGCCAGAGATGATGTTGGTGGCACGGCAGACGTACTCGCCCTGGTGGTTGTACGTGACGTTGGATATACGCAGGCGGTCATGCGAGCCTCGTGGTACCAGGGCAATGTCTGGTGCTGTGACACGCTGCAGCCACTGGTACGTGGGGGGAGGGTTGCCATCCGCCTGGCACAGGAAGTCCACCGTCGAGAAGAGGTGCGCCGTCGTCAGTCGGTCCGGACCCACGCTCTCGATATGCGGCGAGTCTGCAAATCAACAATTACACAACATTGACTACTTGTTTATTTACAATTACCGTCAACCGGTGTTATTTTGTGACCGCAGGGGTGACTTTATTCCACTCAAAAAATTTTATATTTAGGCAGTCTGAATAAGAAATAACGATATAAATTTGATCTCTGAAAACAACGTATTCTATCTATACAACTTTTTAATCTTTCATTGAACGTATTCAAAATTAACATTTTATGTAACGCAGTCACATTGTTTACGGAATTTCTTTATTAATAAAAAAACAGTGCGGAGTTTTTACGTCCCGGCGTAGCCCGTGCCACTATTCTTCAGTGTGATTTAGTTTTATTTAGGTAGTCAGTTGGTTTTCCTACCTGATACAAAGCCATTTTATGCAAATTTGCAATGTAACATGCCACTATACAAAAACTGCAACAGCTTAAACATTTTGAATACTGTAAAAATACATGTTTACAAAAATCATATCTCGTACAAATTTTGACATTTTTAAAGCAATGAAAGTTCTAGGTCCTCACGCCGTCTTAACTTTATTGGCTCATGATATTTTATGTTATGTTTAAAGTTTTAATACAACGCACATTAAATTTATTACAAAACAATTATTTTTTGTTTACTGAGTATTACGTCTCCTCAACAGCGAGGACTTTATTGTATTTACACGCATTTAGCACAAGGACAGGAACTAGGAAAGGAGTCTACCATGGTCTGTGCTAGGGAATCATCGAGCGTTCGCCTGGAGCGATTTTGGTAAACTATGGACATCTGAAATCAGGATGAACGTAGCCGGGAATCGAACTGTGGTACTTTGGAATGCGATTTCAACGTTTTGCCATCGCGTCACTGCACTAGGTAACACATTTGAGGTTTTATTATATGTATTTTAAATTTAAAAGAATTTACTTGTTTGAATTAAAACTCCGCGTAATTTTTTACACCAACTACAAAAATTATGGTAGTAATATCAATACGTTTCTTTCATACGGAAATTGAGGAGCTAAAGACCACGTAGACTGTAAAATAACTATAAAATAATGTTGTCACAGTCTTCAAAACTTTTCTTACAAAATACCGTTGCACTCTTGGTAACTACTGTTAGGGTAACATCAATAAAATAAGTAGCTCAAAACGTTAAGTAACTTTTATTTTCATTATCTGCCTCATTGATTACGATGTGACATACAACACATGTTCGGTAGCGGACGTTCTGACAGCGTTGTAAACAACTAAATCTTCACAAATGCCTTACGACAGCAGTTGCAGCTACCAGTTTTGTTGTCAGGAGACATAACTTCAAGCAGGTAACCACTGTGGCCAACCTCCGGAGCACCATGTGCCGTCATGGGTGTTCGCGTGGCAAAAATTCATAATTTCATATTTGCACGACATAGTGTTCGTTTTATAGACGTTACTTGGGACTACATTTTCCATCTGCAAACATTTTTTGACTCTCATAGTCTCCCAATAGCGACATGACGATGTCAAAATTTGCAAGTTACGGGAACGTAGGAATATCAAAAACCAAGTGACTTACCCAAATAAATTAATATTACTGAACTTAGATATAATGGGCCACGTGCTAAAAGACTTAAAAACTCACAACGAAATTCCCTTGTCCAATTAAAAAAATCTGAAAATGATAACAGTTTACTTAATTTATAGTAATTTAAAAAAAAAGACAAAAAACTGTGTGTGTTTTAACATACTTTAGCACATGATCCATAATATCTCATTTCACTGAAAATTATTTCATTCTAGTAAGTCACATGGTTTGTTATACATATGTCCGTAACGTGTAAATTCTCAATTTAACATGCCGCTATGCGAATACTATGAGAACCAAAATATTTTTGGAAGAGGAAAATCAAGCCACAAATAATATCTATAAAATGAACACAATATAAAATAATGAATTTTTGTCATGTGAAAAACCCTTAAATTATTTTATTGTTTCCTATACACCCATGTTCGTAAGTCAGCACTTTTTAATATTATCCCAACGAGTCTCGCAATGGAAGTAGCTGATTAAGCGAAATATTATGGTCATACGCCATCACAGCGCCAGATAATTCTAGAAATTCAAGAGTTCGACAAGAAAAGCAAGCCAAATTTGTCTGAAGTCAACACATAAGCAAACAGAAATAAAACATGTGCAGTCGCATTATGAACTATCTGTAATCACAAAAAAATAATGAAAATATATATTCAAGGAGAATTGCCAAAGTGAATAAATTTCAGCTTCCCAGAAGATGGGAGCAGTTGTTAGCTTCCTAAGCGTCGCAACATGATCGTCTGCGATAATATAGTGTGTTTTTCTGTATCTTCGTCGCTGTGTAGTTTAGTCTTGTGTTCGTTACATCGCCTTAGTGTCATCATATATGATGTGTAACATTGTCTTCCTCTGTAATTATCTGTCCTGTCTTATTTGTGGTATCCTGTGTTTCCTCATTCCCGAATATCACATGTGGGAAACGACACAGACGTTAGCACTGGCAAATGGGTTTATCAGTTTCCTTCATTCTTGCAACCCACCGCTGCTCCATACTCCCCTTACAACACCCTTCACTAATGGCCAAGACCTAATGTTCAGCGATTACAGTATCCGTCCAATATACTCTATGTTCGATTTTAATCGCGGCCAATATGGTTAATTATTCATTATTACTACGAGCACTGAAACTGCTCGGCAGTAAGAAAATATAAGTAATTTATTACAGCTCACTGCACGTTATTTGATACCCACATTTTCAAATAAATAAGTTCAATTTGTCCTGATTAATTTATATTAGCGTACAGAAAAAATAAGAATTAACCATAATCAACTGTTCAGTTTATTTTCCACAAAGTGGACGAAAATTAACCCCAACAGTTAAAATCGCTTACATACATCCTTGAATACTAATTAATGATATTAATTTAGATTATTATTTTGTATCTTCTAGAATGATGTACCTATAACAATAAAAACTTTTGATAAAAAAGTTCATAAATATTTCATGAACATTCTATCTGTCTTAGCTCTTGATATATAGGATGTTTCTTAATTTATGTTATAAACGTTGGGAGGTGATTCCTCATAAAAATTGAGGTATAGTCACGCCAAGTCATTTTCGTCTAGTGCTATTTTAAGGGAGATATGAACCTTTGAAAATCTTTTTCCATAAAATATCGGAAACGACTTTAAGTCCGATTACAATTATCAGCACAGTGTTTAGTCTCTTTGAGATCCTCAAAGTTATGATGATACCGCTCGTTAAACCCTCCACTTCAGGTAAATAACAGGGGTGGCTACCCTCACAGTAACCAGAACTTTTTTTACCGTTGGGCCCTGTGAAAATTTTATGTTGTCTTTCTGAAGTGTACGTCTAAATTACGAAAAAAGGCCCTCTTGTCGCAAGTCGCTAGAGTGCACCGTTTACGAGAAAATAATTCGAAGAAATTAATAGTCAGTGGCTGCAATATACTGCATTATTGGTACTACAGTGCAATGTAGGTATTGCAAATTGATACAATTATCGATCACCACGTTAAACGTTAAACGTTATACAATCCAGCATGCCTGTTATTATTAAAAAAACATAGCAAAACAGCTCATAATAAACTGCACGTAAAATGTGAAAGTTGAACGGAGACACGTAGCGTGGTGGTAGGTATGTGAGTGAGTGAAGAGGGCTTTACGGCTGTGGAACATCGTCGTTTTTACAGCCGATGAGGGGTGACATGCTTTGAAGGAGTGGCGCCTGGAATGAAGGGTGGGAGAAACGGGAGTACCCCGAGAAAACCCACCGACCAACGGCATCGTCCACGCACGATTGCTACTTGCGACGATCCGGGTTGATCCCGCCGGGAATCGAACCCGGATCGCCTTGGTATCAGGCTTGCGCTCTAGCGCGGAGCCACCGCGGCCCCCTTGTTGTGGCAAACATGGCCCCATTACATGGCCAGCACGTTCTCCAGACCTCAATCCATTAGATAATTTTTTATGGGGTCACATAAATTCATTGGTGTATGCTACAAGTGTGGAACGCCAAGCTGCCCTTTTGCCACGAATCAAGGCAGCCTGCAACAGTGTCAGGAACACACCAAGGATGTTGGAAAAGGTGAGACATTCGATTCTTCGACGGTGTCGGAGCTGTCTGGACGTTGGTGGTCGTAACTTGGAACAATTACTATAACTCTGGTGTGACATATCATTATGCTGTGTTATTCTTGTGTTGTATATTAAGTAAAGGTGTTCTCTAGTTTCACATTGACTTTGTTAAAGGTATTGCCTTGAATCACACACATTACCTTGTTGCACATCATTAGAATGCACCCACCGAGCGAGATGATGCAACGGTATACTTTGCAATTGCATTTGGGAGGATAAGGGCTTTATTCCGAGCTGCAGAATTGCCGAGTTCAGTTTTCCATACATTCCCGACATTCCTCCAGGCGAATTCCGGAAAAGAAGCCTTACAAAAGACCATGGCCTTGAATCTGTTAAGAACGTGCTTTTCAACGGGACGTAAAAGCATTTCTACAATAAAATTGACACCATTCAAAATACATTACACTGTAGCACCAAGAATGCAGTGTATTGCAGCCACTGAAAATTAATTTGTACCAATAATTTTCTCGTAAACGGTTAATTTTAACGACTTGCGACAACAGGACCTTTATTCGTTATTTAAACGTACTCTTCAGAAAGACAACACAAAATTGCACAGAACCCAACGGTAAATAAGTTCTGGTTAATGTGAGGGTAGCCACCCCTGTTATTTACCTGAATGGGAGGGTTTTAACGAGCGGTTTCATCATAGCTTTGAGGCTCTCAACGATACTAAACACTGTGCTGAAAATTGTAATCGGACTTCCGATATTTTCTGGAAAAGAAAAAAAAAATTAAAAAATGGATTTTCAAAGGTTCACGTCTCCCTTAAAAAGAGCACTAGACGAAAATGACTTGGCGTGACTATACCTCAATTTTTATGAGGAATCACCTCCCAACGTTTGTAACATAAGTTAAGAAACTATATATATATATATATATATATATATATATATATATATATATATATATATATATATAGCGGAACCTCGACATGTGTACACTTTATATGAATACACCGACATGCATCTGTGCTATTGTGCCACGAACAATAATGGTGACGCAGCAAGAAGATTGTATGCTGAAAGATATCCAAACAGGGTTTTACCCAATGCTCGAACGATTATGACTGTTGACCGGCGTATGCGGACGACAGGATTAGTGGCGGTAAGTGGGTTATTTTGCATACACAATTGTTGAGTTCCATTTGCTATACCGTTAATAATACCTTCCGTAGTTGGAGGCGACTTGTTTTTCCCATTTTACTCGGTTGTTTTCTTTTGTTTTCATTATTTTGTGTTTGATTTGTTTAACACCCGAGATACTAACGTAGTAATGTGCGCTTAGGTTTCCGTTATCCTGTCGGTAATAATTATCGTGTGATACCAGGAGGGTCATTCATAAACTACGTAGACACAAAGAGATATGGGGGATCCATTATCGGTCGACAGTACCACTTCAAGTAGCGAGGCGGGGGAGAGGGGATGACGACAGAGGGGACGGGGTGTCTGAAATGGTCAAATTGTGGTCTACGTAGTTTATGAACGACCCATATTTGCGTTGCATCGCGAACATTTAAGGTGGCTCCTTTATCACATTTTGTTTGTTCGTTGTTTCTATGTTTCTTTTTTTTTTTTGTGTATGTTTTGAGTGATTTATTTGATTTATTTTTAGATACGAGGTGCTAACGCTGACCTGGGCAGGCCGCCTCTACTTCAAAACCACGTGACGGATGCAGCCCTGGAATTGGTACAACAAAACCCTGGTACGAGTACCCGGCGCGTCGCGGGACAGCTTGGTGTGTCAAAGGATACAGTGTGGAAGGTGTGGCACGCGCACGGATTGTACCCGTACCATAAGCAGAAGGTTCAACTTTTAACCCCAATGAATACGAACCAAGAGTACAGTTTTGCAATTGGTACCTGCAGAGGCTGGTGCAGCAGGAAGACTTTTCGTCGTACATTCTCTTCTCGGATGAAGCTACTTTTACTAGAGATGGCATTTTCAATTCGAAAAATAATATTGAATGGGCTAATGAAAACCCTCACAGTGTTTATGAAACGGGACATCAGGTTCAATTTTCCGTCAACGTCTGGTTTAGTGTAGTGGGCGATCAATAAATTGGCCCCTACCTTTTACCTCCTCGCTTGAATTCAGAAATGTCTCTCATTTTTTTACGAGAGGTATTACCTGAGTTCCTGGAAAACGTACCGTTACAAATCAGGGAAGGTACGATTTTCCAGCACGACGGAGCACCACCCCACTTCGGACGCAGTGTTCGAGATTATTTGAATCTTGTTTTTCCGCATCGTTGGATCGGCAGATCGGCGGCTAATGATTTAGCGTTGATTGGATGGCCAGCACGGTCACCTGACCTAAATCCACTGGACTACTGCCTATGGGGCTGGATGAAGGATTTGGTATACAATACTCCAGTCGAGTCTGGGAAGGAGCTTATTGCCAGAATACTGGCAGTTGCTCAAATAATCCAAGAAACGCCTGAGAGTTTTGCGAATATTCGCGAGTGTATGCGCAAACGATGCGAAGCTTGCGTTCGAGTCAATGGTGCTCAGTTTCAGCACTTATTGTAAAGAAATCAAACAGCATCTGAGCTTTGTAACATAACCGGGTGTCCACCTGTGATTTGAATTCTCGCTTGTTAATGTTGATATTACTACAATAAACGTGTATCATTGTGACATGCATATCATGCAGTTATTTTTGACTAGTAAGTTTATGATGTGTTATTGTACTCTCAAATTGGAAATTTGTGAATAATACGGTGGATATTAGATTGTGCCTTTTAATTATTTCTCTACGGTAACAATTGAGCTAGGCATGCCTAGCCCAACTAAACATCACTTTTCCATGAAAACCAGCGTCATTTAGACGTACAAACGGACTCATACAATTTACCGCTAACATTTGACAACGATTGTTTCACTGTACTAACGATATCAAGATTAAAAAAAGAGACTTACACCGAAAATAACACGAACACAGCCGTGTAACAACACGACAAAAATGTCAAACGTAAACAGAAGGTGGGTTCGTGTACCGAACCCAAGACCTCCTGTTTATCACACCGCAACGCTAGGCATTACGCCAACTGTCCATGGTGAGCAGATGATTGCCAAGAGTCGTAGGATTGGGACCGGCTACAAAAGCTTGGGTCGGTTGCCTACATTCCAGGGGGCAGGGCCTGAATCAACCCTAAATTTAGGGGTTAAGGAGACCGCTACGACCCCAGGTTCCCTATCTCAAATTACTTCTATACCCGTCCCGTACGCGCCCTGTCATTCTCCGTAGGTACATAAAAGACACCTTGTATATATACATACATACATACACACACACACACACACACATATATATATATATATATATTAGAAATAATTATGTGTTCATGTTTTGAAATTATCGAAATTGTGGGTTTATGTAACGAAACATAACACGACCAAGCAACTAAAATTCATGTTAACAAACTTAGTACTAAATGTCTACAGAGTCTGAAGAAATTTTGGAAAATTGTCCTCAGATACATCATTTCATAAAATGAATCACCGAAGAGCCTGAATACGGTATGCACAAAGTACATAAACTTACGTCGCTGTGTTTAGTACTATACATGCATATGGAGTTAGATTACATTGTGTTTAATGTTTCTTTTAGATATTTCATGTGATGTATTTTTGTTTCAAATTCCACCACTGCGTAGCTGTTAACACAGCGTGAACATTACATACATGTCGTGTCAATTTACTTCGAAATATGCGTCTACCGAGTTTGAAGAAATTCTGAAAAATTGTTATTCAAGTATCTCATATGATCAAAATTATTAAATTTTATCCATTTAGATAACACACAAAATTTCAATTAATAAGTACCGTATTAGTACTGAGTTTAACGAAATTCTGAATAATGGTTCCTTAGATATCTCCTGGAATCACAACATGGTCAAATGGCAGCAATTTAGAAAATATAAACAGGGCATGGACAAAAGCAAAAAGCCAATTCACTTTGTTAAGTACTATATTAGGCGTTCCGTGTATGAAGTACTTCTGAAAAATGGTTCCTTAGATCATTAGTGCGATCAAAATGATATCAAGAAGCACACATTTTTAAAATTCAAATTAGGAATTAACGATAAAATCAACCATCAATTAAATTTACAAAGTAATATTTGTATACCAATTTTGATGGAATTCGAATAAACATAAACACACACACTTACACATACACACACACATATACATGTATGTACGTGTGGCAACCGTTCTACAAATATAAACATGTGATACGTGAAATACACAAAAGTTAAAAAGCCAACTTTGTATGTAGTACAGTGTACAAAGTATGATGAAATTCCGGGATATATTTTCTCATATATGTCATATTATGCTGAAAATATAAAAAAGGGCTACCGTTATAAAACTATGAACACAGGATAAACGAAATACACAAAAGTCAAATCAACTTTCTATGTAATATGTTGGTACAAAGTTTGACGAAATTCTGAAAAAATTGTTTCCTAAGATACGTAATACTATTCTAAAAATATAAAAATTGCCTCCATTTTGAAAACGTTAAGACTGAATGATCGAAATACAAATGTATAGTCGGCTTTGTATGTTGTATATGCACACAAGTTTGACAAAATTCTAAAAAAAAAAAAAAAAAAAAAAAAAAAATTACTCAGACATGTAATACTACGCTAAAATTATAAAAAATGCCACCATTTTGAAAACACGGAGATAGTGTGATCGAAGTACGCAACAATAAAGTTAGCTTTGTATGTTGTATATGTATACAAAAAATTCCTTAGCTGTGTCATACTATGCAAAAAATATAAAATCATGGCCGCCATTTTGAAAACACAAACACGGTATGATCGAAATACATAACAATTATGTCAGCTTAGTATGTGGTATATGTATACCGAGTTTGACGATATTCTATGAAAGATTTCCTTACATATGACATATTACGATAAAAATATTAAAGATGGCCGACGTTTTGAAACTGTGTACACTTCATGAACGAAATGCGTAAAACAGTCTATTTAGGTTCTTTATGTGTACCAAGTTTAATAAAATTATAAATTACAATTTTTTTTATATCTAGCTTGATGAAAAAAAGAGATAAAATGGCCGCTATTGTGATAATATTAACAGGGCATAAAAGAAACTATATAAAAGTCATGTTACATGTGCTATATGTGTACAAAGTTTGATGAAATTTGGTTCACTGGTTGAAAAGTTTTTACGGGGGACACCCACATAGACGAACACACACACATACACAGGCACGAAGGTGCCCTCATGAAAGTCTTTTCCTTCGGTAAGTTGGCAAAAAACTACTTAAAAAAACTGTCACCTGTATGTAATTTAGTAATTACTGGCTCATTTTATAACAAGACATGACTTTAAGCGAAATAATAATAAATACCCGCAAAATTTTAAGAACTATTACAGTTACTGGGGAGAAGTTATATTATGAATATACAGAACATAAACGTGTAATAAGGGCCAAACTTAGTTTTTTTAAATAATTTTACTTAATTGACACACCTGTTAAGTGACGTGATTATGAAATTATTATAGCCTGTAACTTGAATACGTTTTCTTTCGTTCTAATTAAAACCGCATTTGTGTAACTGTTTTTGCAACTATTTTTGAAAACTATACAATATTTGTGATTCATAAAACAAAACACATTTGAAAACCAAGGAAACATAGCTTAGTTAACTGTCTATGCCTCTGTTTGCTTACGTTACGTCGTAGATAAAATGTAAATAAACGCAGATATAAATGTAATCAGATTTAATACTCAGCAGAGTTTGCATTTTCCAATACAATACAGTATTTAAGTGTGTAATTACGAAATATTCAGCTCTGTAATTAGGGTGATATTGGATTATATGAAAGTGTTGTACCATATTAGTATGTACATTATCACGTATTTTTTCTTTGCAGGTATTCGAAGATACAAAAACCGTAATTTCACTTGCTAAAAACCCGGTAAAACTAAATTCTACGCACTTAAGGGGTATTGATCCCTACCACCTTGGATTTATCTGTTTCTTCTCGATAACTTCTGTTCCAGTCGATGTATCAAAATATTTGCCACGACAAGGCATAGATACAAACTTAATCGATTTTCTGTAATTGCTGGAATCATAATATATTCATTAATCCCCCTTAAATGTCCCCCATTTTCTCCAACTCTTCTGTAAGCAACGAACACTGCATACAACATACAAGCGAAAGCGGAATGATAATTTGGAAAGTGCTGGACTTTGTTGTAAAATTATCGCAAAATTGCGAAATAAGCCGTAACTTCGTGTTGAAATGAACTGACACTTTCCTATAAAATAAATAAGAAAATCAGAAGAAAATATTTCATAACATTAAAAATAACTAAGATTTATGAAGATAAAGACCAGAATAGGATGGTATGGAAAGGAAAACAACTGTTCCCTTTACTGGGTTTGTCGTTATATTTGGGTTTTATATTAATCACTCTGTGTTAGTGATCATTTTAAATGTCATAAATAAAAGTTTCGTTTTCGATTACTTGCTTATTTTTACCACGCAAATGCATATACAGACAAGTGTAAATGTTATATTCACAGGTTACACGAAACTTAACGTGTTTACGTGGTGAAGGAAAGCAATTCTGCCAACACATCGACGAATGTTGAGATGGAAAACGCTCGGTTATGGACAATGGAAAGGGGATGATAATCGGATCTGGAGAAAGGAGAGGGCAATATTTCTGAAACAGCGTAGTTTGTGAACAGATCGCGTGCTGCTGTGGTTTAAGTGCTGCGTGATTAGATAAACGGCACCGTTGCGAACTAACGACGTGGAAACTACGGAGCCACACGTGCTGTTGATGTGAGAAGTGAAAGTCAGTTGTGAACGTGAGGTCCTTCTGCGCTTATACGCTGCTCTTGAACCTCTCGCCAAACATGTAATTTAGGACACTGCGTTCCAATATTAAGGAATTTGAATTGTAATTTCCTCATAAGAACTACACAGCCGTAAAACCGACGTAGCCTACTATCATGGTAAAGTGAGCAGTTTTGAAGACCGTATTGTCAACGAAATAATAACAAATATTTCTTAGTAGGACCGCAGATATTATATAATGACAGCCTAATCCACTTTATAAAATTGGCATAAATGTTGACATTTCTAGGGGCCCTTATTGTTGGGTGTTTTAAGACTAAATTTTTATGGTATTTTAGTTGAAACTATTTTGTAACTGAACTGCTTTTTTTTTTACACATACGACATTACCAGCGAATTTTGCCGAGTTGCAGAACAACCCCGCAACTAAACCGAAAAAAAAAAGAAAAGTCAGAAATAGCTGTTTTCAAGGTCTATGTACAGCAACAGTCTAGCAAACATAGCTGTGTATTAGTGCTACGAGGTAGAAGACTTATCCTCTCGTCATGCTCCGGAACAACCTCGACCGGAACAACCTCGACCGGAACAACCTCGACCGGAACAACCTCGA
>PNEQ01096530.1:18880-32540 GCA_003012365.1 Medauroidea extradentata | reverse complement strand
GCATGTAGCATTTAAAACCCGTTACAAAAAATGTTTATGTTAAATAAAAAATTTCAAAATTTAAATTTTTTTTTGGTACTTTTAGAAATTTATTTTAAACACAGAAATATTTTATAATGTGTTTGTATATGCTTCAAGCCGTAGACGGTGACGTGTAGTTTTGATGAGATTTTTTCCATTTCATTATATTTACTGGTTTCCAAGTTTTGTATGAAGTAAAAATATGCAAATTTTGACTTTGAAGTGACATTACGGGAAAACTAGATGAGCTAATTTTTTTCCGTTAGATGTTAATGTTCTCTGAAGTAATGTCTACAAAACTAACACTATTTTATACAAATATAAAATTATGAATTTTTCCCCACTTGAACGCCCTTAAGTGAGTCGGGAACATAGCCAGGATTCCAGTTTGGTGAGGAAGCCCAAATTTTGCAATTCATAGGTCCCCTTTATTAAAGTGGGGTTCATCCCATAGGAAAATTTGAATTTCAAGGTGCAAAATGTTATTTAAGCATTTGTTGTGCCTCCACACAGAATACGTCACTGGCAGAAAAAGTAATATTTTTCCTAAGAAAATTAATTTCTGCAAACAACTTAACAAGGAAAACATAAAATACTGTAATTTTCAAATATCAGAAAAAAAAAACTACCTTCTACTTTTTCCTACATTGTCTTCCACAGTAAACATAATTTATTTATAGGAGCAGGCATAATTTGAGTTTCTATTTGAGGAGAGGCACTACTCCAGTGCGCTATATGCGTCTGATGGAACTTAACTGGCTGCTTGCTATTCACTAGCAAACTTATTTTATTATCATTAATAACCATTGAAATATACAAATGGCTAGCCAATAGAAACAGTCAAACTGATGTACATTTAGAACTTAATCTGCCAGTAAAAAAAACATGACATTAGCATGTCTCTACTTATTCATGAATTCAAATTAAAATATAATTATTTATTACAATATTATTACAGTTGTAGTATATTGATATTTATTTCATGAAATGTAACTTACACTGTTTGATATCTGAAGTAATTAACAACACAATAACCAAGCAAGGTGGCATAACAGTACAACAAACTCTCGTTCAGGAGGTTCAGAGTTCTATCCCCAGTCTCACCATCCTAACATAGATGTTTTTCCATGGTTTCACAAGTCACTCCAGGCAAATACCGGTATGGTTCCTTAGCAACGGTCAGGGCCGGCGTAACCGGGGGTGTAGTGACGGGAGCAGGCAGATAGGATGAAAAATAAATCTCCTGTAGTACGATTCTCGACTCATGCTATTTCCTATTGCTGCTGTGCTGAAGGGGGTGCGATAAGAATATTTTGCACAGGGCGGCAAAATGAGTTGTGACCTTACTTAGTTCCTATCACGGACATAAAGGCGTGTTGTGTTGTCCACCATCTCTAATGACATCGCTGTAGATATGTTGAAACTCCAATAAATAAAATCTACCCGATACTGTCCAAGGACAGACACATCAGTCATCAGAAAGTTAAGTATGGCTATTTAAAATGAATAGAGCATGTATGACACATCGTAGAAAATATGGCAATGGCTTAAATTAACCATTGTTTCAAACAGCTGATGTTTGCAATTTGATTAATGCTTTTGTCCACTCCATACAAAGCATTTCACAATTTCACCAACGAAGCATCAGTTTTAGAACAGTAAAATTCATAATCATGGTTGACCCGCAGTATGAATTTTGCTTTAAAAAATGAGTTTTATGTACGTGTCCATGCACACAATGCACGGAAATGCTAAATGCATAGTATTTATTATTGTAGATTCCTTGCCACAATATGAATCTAAAGTTCTTGCTACTGGGCATATCTTCATATTTTTTTTCAAGCTTGGTTGGATACCTGGAATGTCACAATACATTCTTGAAACAAAATATGTTCGTGGAAGACGTTTAAAAAGCTTTATTTACCAATAGCTAGCTGCTCACAGAGGGGATGGAGGAAAGAGGGTGAAGACACAATGGTAGTGGGTGCACAGTGTGGGGTGTCAACAGCATGTGCAGGTCCTTCCTAGTTTCGACTACACGTCCTACAAAATATAGCTACTCCTTTTGCTGAAAACCAAGGAAAAAACCTATTGTTTCCGGAGGGCGAGAGAAGGTGGGCGAGTCATCCCCCCCTCCCCAAATTCCTTTGGCCATGTCCCCGACCTTTTTACCATTTCTTATAAAAACACTAGGGCAAAAAAACTACTGTATAGGTAATTCAGAATAAAGTGAACACTCGAAAAAGCCCTGATTAATTTTTATTTTCTGCCACTTTATATCTTTCCGCCGAATGTAAACATAAATATTGGCACATGCTTTTATTTACATAGGGTCGTGCAATGTTTACAACTACTATGTTAAACTGCTCCAATAAATTTTAGTTACAATATCTACTCATTAAATGCACTGGAGCTGAATATAAGATATAATAAAAATTAATCTTAGTTATAAATACCTGCGAGTTAACGTCTTATAATACTGGTTTCTATCCATCGACTAATTTATACAACACACACAATTGCAGTTACGAATCTCATAAATGCGGGCATATTTTATTTGAATTTCTAACTCAAAACTGCCACTAAAAACAGACATGACACACACAATTCAAGATTTAAGTTTCGTTCAGTTCTACTGCCACGAACGACGACGCACTTCAGAAACAATAAATAACGTATTTTCTTAATACATGAAATAAAAAGTATGTTGTTTCTAGGCTGGCAAATGTAAGACATAATTTACAGAATAAAGATGGTTTCACATCATTTGGCAATTATATTCATATTGATTTCCAATACTTTTGAATGTGTGTATACGTACAGCGGACAAACACATGCAAATGATGCAACTTGCCGGAGCGACAAAAAAACGGCGAGAACCTGACTCTGATGCCACCTGTCGGTGGAATTTTATACTGCCTGAAGCTGTAACAAGCAAGATGACCTGTGGTCGGCGATAGTGTCACATTCTTCTGTCGCCAATCGAGTCTAATTATACTGTAAGCAGGAATGTCAATGAGATCATATATAAATATTTTGAAGTATATTAAATACAGAGAGGTCGATTTCATCTGGTGTTCTTTCACTAATGTTGTATTCAAATAGGAAAACACACGGAACTACATGCGATGAATCACTACCAACCATACAAGCAGTAAAGTAACTCTTTGTTAATGGTGACTTATATGCAGTAACGGCTAGTGATTTTTTTCAAAGGTTATATCTTCAGTGCTCACTTTATCCCGAATGACCAATATGAACATACAAACTCACAGTATGTGAACAAGCACATTTTTATTTTCAGCTTGTTTCCAAATATTATTTCAAATTAATAAATATTCTTAAAGAATTAGTCTCCTTTCTTTTGGGACATGTTGTTTAAATTCTTCTACAATTCTGTTTATTAATATTGCTGCAGTACTAATTTCTTGTTTCATGTAAGGCCACAACAAATAATCAAGTCTATCCCATGTCATTTCAGTCCAGCACATCTTGTCAGCTCCACGATACTGAACAGGCAAAGTACTAGTGAAAAATTACAGCAACTGGTTGCTCGCTCACCTGCTGTTTTCTACTTTGTTTAGATAGTGTCTGCCCGAAGAAAACATGCCATCGGCTTCATCATGAGACATTCCTATAAATGGCGAAACATTTTATATTGCATACCTTAGTCACTTCTTTAAAAATATTAAAATGTTTTGATAAAATGTCATTAATATTCTCTAAGTACATGTTGCTACGTACTAATGTCATGCCACCCTAACAACTGCCAAAATAAATTTAAATCACGTACACGACTGTACTGTACTTGCAAACAAAACATGACACATATTTGCGCAGTTGCAAAGTTTTGCTGTCCAAGCCAGCTTTCTCAGGTGGTGAATGATTACACTCTGGCGTATGGCAGGTGGTAAGCTATGGTTGGTAACTAGCGGCCATGGGGCGAACTAAAGTGTGGCAGGAAATTTCAGTTAAAAGTTTTATGCTGAGGCCTGGTGGTTGTCCGAATTTTGTGATCTACTGATGGGAATGGCCGTAGAAGAACAGGTCTGGACACTCGCCTGGAATCTTGACCCCCTTGTTGTTTGGCTGCAGCTCACCAAGTTACCGATAATATTGTGTTTCATTGGCGCTGCAGTTAGGGCGGGCAGACTCAACTCCGACCACTTCCTTTCCACTAAGATAAACAATTTATCAAAACATATCGTTATCAATTCATGAAATACTTCCTTCCCTCACAAATTTAAGAAAAGGCTCCAGCAATCTTTATTTACTTTATAATTTTAACAATGGAAAAAAGTGGGCAGAGTTTGAGTCCGACCGCCCGAATTACAGCGCCAAAAAGTACAATATTCTTGGTAACTTGACTAACTACAGCCAAACAACAAGGGGGTCAAGCAAAATACATTGGTAGATAGGCGAGTGTCCTTACCTGTTCTTCTATGACCGTGACTGATGGGCTAGTTCTCAGTGCCTCAGTTCTGTACTATTGCCTGAAGATGGTAAGGCTCTCACCACTCTGCTGTTATAACAGGCATCAAATGAGCGTTTGTGGGAGGCTGCATGTGCAGCAACTGGTTTATGTTGCAGGTATATGCTGGAACTGGCTATTGCTTGTTTGGTATAGGCCCTGTCGCCATTCATCCTCTGTCTGTTTATTTGTAGCAAGGCCAATGTATTAAGCATTACACTGCGTGCACTGGTGTTGGTAGATAAAAGTTTTGTCCTGCAGCTATAGTTACCTTGAACTGGGTGTGTATAATTGGTGATCCTGCTATGGAAGGATGTAGAGGGTTGATAATAATGACACATCAATCATAAAAATACCAAGATAACCTTGTCAATTATTGAAGTTTACTAGAAGTAACAGCCATTTAACTGATTCACACAAGAGATATCGTAAAGTGAACATTTTGATAGAAGAGTGTGCGACTATCAACTAAGCAGGTACATGCCACACATATTATGTACCGTGTATTAAGTACTGTATTCTTCAAACAGAGCCACTGTCCCTGATATTTAAAAGCAAATAAAGAACTTAGGTTTAAGACTCAAATACCTAATACTGCATTACGAGTAACATTTGGTTTCTCGAACATCAAATCTTGGAGTACTAATGTAACAATAACACATCATATTGTACTATAAAATGTAGATAGGAGTGTACAAGTACTTACAGAGCTGTACTGCACGTAGAGGAACATATAACACACTTAAGGACAACACACATTCTGCACGGATTTGTGGTCGCGACGTTTCGCTGGCTAAGCCAGCTTCATCGGGCGGTGAGCGATAGCAAATATGGTAGAGGACAATACCGGACTTAACTGATGAAAGCATAAGACAGGTAACGTGATAATTTGGACTAGTTCTTACACAATTTGTGCAAATACACTTAGCTCCAGCCATATAATACAACACCTGTACGCTGCAATATTGCAGTCTTTGTTTCGTAAGAGGTATTGAGAGGTACAGTACGATGTTCAGCAAATAACTGGAATACTCAGTTGAATAGTCAATGAAATCTGAACTACTCATCACAATTCAAAGTGATTTTTGTACAGACTAGATATTTTACCACTGGACGTTTATTTATATAGCACTATGCGGTGGTATGCTTTACTTTAGAGTAAAAAATTAAAAACAATTTTTCGAAAAATAAGGACTTGAAACCACAAAATCTACAAAAATGGGAAATTTAAATATTTATAATGTTTAATATGATAATATCTAGGTCTCTATAGTAACTAAATTGAAAAAAAACTCTCATTTTGATTAGAAAATAATTTTACTATCCGAAAATCTCTGCCCGAGAGGTCTACGGATGTTAAAATTATTTTGAAATGAAAACGTGAAAATTTTTTTAAATTCGGTTACTTTAGAAGCCTGCATATTATCATATTAAAAATTATAAAAATCACAGTTTTCCATTTTTATGGATTTTGTGGCTTCAATCCCTTATATATCTAGAACAGTTTTTTATTTTTTACTCTAAAAGTAAAGCATACCACCGCATAGGGAAACACAGATACAGTAAACATCTGCTGATAAAATATCTACTCGACAAAAAATCTCATTGAATTTTGACGAGTAGATCAGATTTTATTGACGATTGAGTATTCCAGTTGTCCGCTCGACATCATACCTCAAGTTTAATGGACTTGCGTTAGTTTCGCAGGGTGTTGGGAGAAAGCAGTTGGGTGGTTAAGGAAGAAAGTGTAGAGGAGGCTACGCACATGTACATGTATTACAAATGAAAGGAAGAGGCAGCTACGCTATCAGTATGTACAAAGGACAGAAGCACAAGTACTTATGTACATGTACGTTAGTGTACACTGTTCCTAGATGAAAATTTACGAACAAGATACAGTATTAACTTCCACATACTGTATTACAAGTGTAAAGTCAAACTAAATTTAATAAAATTAATAAAACATGTACACAGAGATGTACAAGTACTTACATAACCAGTACTTGCAGGTGGGATAACAGAAATACATACAGATGGAAAACATATTTTTTGCGCGGGTGTGAAGTATCGCTTGCCAGCAAAGCATGTGTTGTCCATCTTTAGTTTGTATTCTCCCACCTGCAAGTACTTTTGCATCTGTATAAATGTTTTAAATTAGTAGCATAGTGGCAGTTTCCCATATTTTCTTTGCTTACGTGAAAATTTAATAACATTGTGACTTCATTGTAATTGCAAAAACTCCTCATTTATGGTTTTTCCTTCCTTTAGTAAAGAGGCAATAAATGAAATAATTTCAATACTCATTAAAAACAACTTATTTATGTACTACATATGTAAAATATGTCATGATTGTGGATTATATATTCCAATTTTTGTAGAAAACTGCCTAAAATAACTTTTACGAGAATTTTCGTAGTTCTTGCTGATTCCTGTTAAAATACAAACCTTACACATAATTTTGTACAAGTTGCAAAACTATTGTTTATCTTGAGGTTGTATTCAAAACTTTCATATACTAGTTAGCATTGTGTGCTATCAAGTGGCAATATTTAACTGCAGTGTTAACTTTAATCGACTCAAAATACATTGCCTTACACAAACAGTTTATTTAGTGTGTCATCTAGACCCACTTAAATCATATTTTTTATCATGTCTTAAAAGTTACATTTAATGTTTCCTTGCAATCCTTTCACAAGATAAATATTTTGCAGCTAATTTTACATAGGATTTGTTGCCACTTGGTGAAGAATTGGTAATATTTAATTGCAGGTATCAAACTTACTTGTTTAAATATTTAAGTAGAATTTTGTACTTCTTTGCTAAATAGACCCGAAACAAATATTTTGGTACAGTGTTTCATAGGAAACACGGAATCAGTTGTTAAATGGTATAGTATTTTTTTATGAGACTGTAGCACGGCACCGTCTCTTCTACCATTTCATATTTTGACTTTGAACGATTTTTAATTTAAAGTATTAAATGTTATCTAAGTCTTCGTCTACCAAAAAACTTTCCTGATGGCTTATAGCCCAGCACTGCTATTCCTTCAACCTTCATGTAATGACAATTTCTTGTTTTCCTCTAGTGCATTATTTCAAGGCTTTTCTAAACCAACTGGTGGCACCACGGTGGCATAGTGGACGGAACACGGTCCCACCACCGAGACCCTGAGTTTAATTTCCAGCACGGTTTATACCGATTTTCACAGGCAAAAACCGTGGAACAGGCTTGTGGCTGGCAGGATTATTAACAGCACTGTCCTCAAGGCTTACAATCCACTCCTGCTACATACTGTACTAACTTCACAAGTGGTGAGGACCATGCCGCTATGCAATCTACAAACATCTCTACCATATTTCACAACTATAACCTATCTCACGTAAGAATTCCATTTTTTGACAGTTCTGAAGACTAACACGTGCACGAATGTCTGCAGCAAAATACTTTTAATTTTGATACACTGCATAGTTTGAAAGCCAGCTGAGTGTGTTTGTGCAAAAAATCACACAAGTAGACAAAAACACAGCTTATTTCATGGAAACAGCTGTAAAACGAAATGCCATCACAACCGCCAGAAAGTGTAATTATTTTACGAGATGGACTATACAGTAAAACCTTCATAAGAAGTTTCCCATTTAAAAGTTTCCTGCTTAATAAAACAAATAATTTTGCATCTTATCTATATGAACATGTATAATTTAACCCTTTTAAGAAGTTTTCCTGCTTAATAAGCATTATTTCTTCCTGTCCCACCACACACGTCTTAACAGGGTTTTAGTGTAGTAACAGTTTCCTTTCATGACTGCGGAAAAGTATTCAATTCTGAGAACAAATTTTCAAGACAAACCTCTTATTTCCATGGTGAAACACAAAAATTAATTTTAGGTTTACATAGATTCAATTTTTTTTTTTCACAAAAACTAAATTGAAGAAGACTTATTAAATACTATGCTCATAAAATTAAAAATAATATGCAAAGGAAAAAAAAAAGGGTAAGATATTAATAAAAACAACAATTGAGTTTTTTGGCAATTATTTTATTTTATAAGATTTTTATTCTTTTTTTGTTAATTAGGTATTCACAAACTTACAATTACACTAGATGATAACATGTACAAACACAAAAACAATTTGTACAAAATGTTGACTTCTCCAGTGAGTGTATAAACATGTGTGTTTCGAGGGTACAAAGATGTACAAAAGTACTACAGTATTACCACATAAATTTTGCATCTGATCACAAAAGAAAAGGAGTCAGTACAGTATTTATATTTTTTAAATGATATATTACTTTGCTGCAATAATGTATAAGAGCTATATGAGTAAAAATGCATGCCCATGAAATGCCTGGAAAAATTAATAATCATTACCTGAAAGGTATGACGACTAATAATAATACAGACAGAAGTAAAGAAGGTAACACAGAAGTCTGTAGTACCTGGACTGTTTTTATTTAGGCCTGTGTGGTTCCTAGAAGAGAAAACTGAAGAAGAAATGGAACTGCAATTATTTTCACAAAATGTTGTATGCCTGGAAATAACATAAAATAAAAGGATTCTGACTAAATGAGTATTAATTATGCTTAAGACAGAAAAATGCTTTACCTAGAAAATGCAGTGCTCCCTAATTACTGCTACTATTAACCTACTTCAGTAAATTCAAATTCCTGAAATTAAGACGTTCTGTTAACAACTGACACTGTCTGTTAGAAAACCAAAGAAGTGTAGATTTGCAAAAAAGCACAGAGTTTTTTAATACATTAATTAAATTCACGATAGGTATAAAGTCATGTGACCACAATTCCTACCCACATTTTTGCACACTGTTTGCACAATGCTTCACTGACAAGTTTACAATTTATCAACATTTCCGAAAACCTTGCTTTTAAATCTTTAAATTACTAATTTTGTAGCAAAATATAATTTTCCATATTACCTAAGTTTCTGGTATTAGGTAGGAAAGAAAAATTTTAAACTGCACATGACAAAATTATACTTTGTATGTACAAACATACAAACTTGGGCAATCTAATCATATTAACACAAATGCTAGAGCAACACCCAATCATTCTTTTTAAAAGTACATTATGTTAATATTTTAATAATCTGTATTCATTTTCAGAAACTTTAAAGTAGAATTTTTTCTCTAAGCAAAACGAACTTAAGCAGTTGAAAATCAAAACATTTAAACGCAACACCGAGTACAGCACAATCATGAAACATGATACAATCAAACTGCCTGTACAAGCATTGCATGGAAACACACCGACAGAGATGCTTTAAACTTCATGCTCCATCTGAAATTTAAGGCATAGACAAAACTATTTCAGGATTAGAACTGAAATCATTGCTAACAAATAAAATTTTAGCGGACAAAACATATAGGTCACTACTATAAGCTGAACATGTATGTCCACATGCGAAGAAAGAACCAAATTCTAAGCCCATTACACCAAACACAGGCAGTTTACTGTTACGCAAGCACATTGAAACCCTTCTTTAGAACTATTTACATCTAATTCATATTTCTGCCACAAATTAATAAAGTGAAACACCAATTTTATGAGGCCTCACTGAGTCTGAGAATAATCTCGAATTGATGCCTCGTTAAATGGGAGATAGGCCTAACTGAGCCTCGAGAACGACCTCGCAAAATCAGTGTTCTACTGTACAAACACTGACTTTGAAAAGTAAAGCACTTAATTAACAAAGTTAAAATTTCCACGTGGTAGAAACATGCAAATTATCAAAAAATGGATCTAAAGACGGGTACTCAATTGCTCACTGTGCTGCGAATGGCCTACATAAATAACCATTGTTTTAAAGATGTACATATGGCACTCTGCCTGCATGGTAGACAAACCTGTCTGTAAAGAAGAAAGTAATGATGAACCACATCAGGTCTAGACAATAGCACACTTTCTGAACAGGGCCAGTTCACGTGAGCTGACAAGAACAATATTAACCACTTTTATGAACATTCACAAAATGAATCATAGAACTTCAATCTACATATGATAAAAATATTAAAAACGTCACCAAAACATCACATACAGCATGTATACTAAAATATCACACAAAAAAATTCTGTTATTTATGTACAAATATATATATATTTTCATCTCCAAATTAACATTTTTTTCCTGACTACTAACACCTACAACAGTTGGAACACATGCACACTGCAATAATAATAGTCACATAGCTGATCAGACAGGGAAAAAAGGCACTATCTTGAAGTCGCGGGACCTTCCATCTATCACCCCGTCCTCTGCCCCCTTCATTAACGCTCTCAATGACAATAATAATACTAACAAAGACAACTAACTGCATAAAATGAGGTTCCTCTAAATTAGACTTGCATTTCTTCAATTAATAAAACCCACTTTCCTACACAATGTGGCAAGCATGCTAGTCATGTCACAGAAATAAAAAATACAGTACCTATTATAGATTTAAGAGCACTTTTTAAATTTTATTTTTGATGAAAATTTATAAATAAAATAATTACCTACATACGAATATCTATAACTTTAATAACACCGCCATTTCCGATAATATCAGTGGAGAAAAACATCAAAACAATATAATAAACTTGAAAATATCTACAGAACAACTGGTCTCACAGATTATATAAACATAGAAATCAACATTAAAAAAAATTCGGCCTCCACTTACACAAATCTAATCTCTTCAGAATTGTTTTAGCAGAAAAACCCAATACCTTATATTCAAATACCGGACACTATCTGATTATTGAAAATATTTTTTGCTAGCAATCCCAGTGAGAAGTGTTCATGATTAACACTTTAACCTCGTTGTTTCACATCTCTTTGCAGAGTACATATCATTGATGCCCATAAAATTATACATGAAGCTCCTCAGCGAATAACACACATTTTATTCTATGCCATGGTTTAAAATCCTTCTCGCTAGGTGGACGACTTCCATTCTTTGCCATGCTAAAATATACACCTAGATGTGTCCGGAAAGGTAATATAAGTTAATTGGTACAACTTACTCAACGCAGTGTTAACTACCCACAACAGAAGTAACGTGAAAACTGCCAATACTACACTTTGAACAAAAAAAGGCATGAAATACAGTACATTGTTTACTTCGTACATTACCATCACCAGCTGGTGGCTAATTGTTATTGCTGACAGAACTACAACAAAGTAACAAAGCAGATAAAACTAAAATATTTCCAAACAATCAAAGAATATGATCACAAGCTAACAGTTGGCAACACTGATACAAAATACTCCCCAGGCCACACACAAACAAAATCTTCGAGCATGAACTTTCTCCTGAATAACATCCAATCCAATAATACTTCAGTCTACAGAGAAATGATAACATAATATCAATCTGGCTTCATGCCTTAATGACAGCATTTCAAGCGACACACGCTGAGGTTCCGTACGAAGATCCAACATGAGAACATCCAACATGAATACCTGGGCTTGAATAACCAATAAATTGAACGCCAACAGTACTCTCTAATAGGTACTGCTCTACTTCAAGTACACGTGAAAATTTTCAAGGAGTTTGAGCAAAGAGAAAAACCAGCACCAAATAAAAGTGCCAGACACGTATCTTCCGTCAAGCATGCTAAGAACACATTGTGTCCCATACTCTGGCAACGACTACATTCACACAAATGCACAGAATTAGGTTATGTCACTGTGAGCAAAATTCATTACATTACACATGCTAGTATCTATTTACAAAGCTATCACTATAGTTATCCAACTGCTGACGACACTCACTCAGACATCACTCCGCAAAAGTGACTCGCATGGCAAGGAAAAGTCAAACGACTTCCGCAATGATGTTACACAAAACATAGTTGTCATTTGTTACAAAAAGCACAAACAGATGTTTAAAGAAGGCACCTGCCCTATGTTAACCAGTAAAAAAAGAGATTTAAAAAAGTCAAAAAACTTAAATGCATAACCAACAAACAATGCCAATATACAATATAAAACACTTCAACTAAATGATAACACAATAAAATATACTTTAACCCAATAAGACCCATAAAGAAATTACAATAATAATTTTCAAACAATCACAAGGAAAAATGCAATTTATAAACCCTACAATCTTAACATTAGTGATATAACATACATGCAAAACCTAAGCACTCTACTTCGTAAGAATATTAAGGACTACAATGTAATATACACTATACATATGCAATTGTTATTCAACATTTCCCCCATTTGTTATAAAGTGCAGAGATACAAAAAAAAAAAAAAGGCACCTCAGTTTTTAAGGTTATGAAATAACGCAATGAATATTGCTTGTACATGCATAGTAACTAAGATATTCTGACATATGGTATTCTCAATTTCTGGTAAGGAAAAATAACATGCAACATGAATTATACACATCATTTCAATACTTTAAGTGGTATTTACAATGACCATAAAAACATACACACTGAAACAATTCTGCATACATTCACAAAGTCATAAACCAGTACTTGTATAACCTGTCACTATGCATAAGAAAACTTACTTTAACCAAGAGTGCATGATTACATACCGCTGTACTGACACCTGCATTAATATTTGGTAATTACTGTTACAAACTAAAGTGTGTAAACAAAAATTAGACTGAACTAAGAACACAATGATGAGTTAAGACTCGTAGTACAAGCCTTGTTATAAAGTCCTGCAGTTTATTGTTTAACTACTTGTGTCCCGATGCTTGTTAATAACAACATTGTCACGAGCCCAAAAAAACACTACTTACACTGTTAACAGCATTGAAAAGTTTAAGTTTCTGCCTACAGCAAATATGTATACTGTTTATGATGCTATTTATAAAGGGTCTTACGACATTCTTACTCTTACATTAAATCTAAAGATAGTGTGTGAGTGAGTGCGAGAACGAGTGCGAGTGTGAGAGAGAGTGCAAGAACGAGGGTGAATGCGAGAGAAAGGGTGAGTGCGAGTACGAGAGAGAGTGAGTGCGAGAGTGAGTGAGTGCGAGAGTGAGTGAGTGCGAGAGAGCGTGAGAGAGCGTGAGTGAGTGCGAGAGAGCGTGAGTGAGTGCGAGAGAGCGTGAGTGAGTGCGAGAGAGCGTGAGTGAGTGCGAGAGAGCGTGAGTGAGTGCGAGAGAGCGTGAGTGAGTGCGAGAGAGCGTGAGTGAGTGCGAG
>PNEQ01096530.1:5918-18780 GCA_003012365.1 Medauroidea extradentata | reverse complement strand
AGTGTGTGTGAGAGAGTGTGTGTGTTGTGCATACACTGTACATTAAAACCCTCTTTTTACACCACTTAAGGGACCTGCTAAAAACTGGTGTAAAATGCAGGAAAGCGTAAAAAGAGGGTAATCTACGCTGTGTGAGATTTGCAAGGGACCAGAGAAAACAGACGTAAAATAAGGGAAAGTGTAAAATCTGTGTATGTGTGTGCGTATACGAATGTGTGTGTTGGTGTGCACTCTCATACCATTCATCTGATTGCGATGAAATTTTGGTGAGTTGCCAGGTTTCTGGGAAAAAAAAAATGGAGGACCTGGTAGATGGTTGGGGGGGGGGGACAAAATGTAGTAGAATGGGTATAAAAAAATAAACAAATAAAAAAGTTGGGAAAATTTTTTGGTTAATTTTTGTGTGCGCATCCACAAAGGTACAGCAATTTTTTTGGGATGGGAAGGGGGGAGGGTTGTTGTAAAATTGGCATCGTAACACAATCCGTGACAGCTAGTAGTTTATAGAAATATTTTAAAAAATTGGACTCTTAGAATGAATGCGTAAATTCAGTACAGAATTTCTTCTTTCTTGAAATGTCGCAGAAAAAACACACACGGACTTGCTCTCTACATTTTTAAGCCTTCGTAATGACATTGGGTGCAATAAAATAAATTCAGCACAACATTCACTCCACACACCTCTGCTAATTGCGACAATAGTTTCTGTTGAACCAAATAGGCATCAGACCAATTTTACAACTCAAAACACTACGCTGTCAGCAAACTGGGTTGAGAAGGGTGCTACATCATATAAGAAGACTCATACTGTATTGGCCTGAATAAAAGACAACACCTAATATACGGCAACACACAATTTTAGGAGGCCAAAGTAAAGTAAGAAATAATTTGCTAGAAATTAATATGAAAATATAGGATTTATGCCTATTTATTGTTGATTTAACATATTGCACTTGCGAGTTTTTTCAACTTGTTTTGCTTTGATACAACTGCAACATTGTTTGTCATCTAATGATGAGAAAGTCAAAATATACTGCTACTGTACTAGGTCAGCACTTCCTACTTGAGGCATGAGACACGTGTGATTTTACCACTACAGTAGAACCATATTATAAAATTTTTCAAGGGACCTGTGAAAAAAAGTGTTATATGCAGGAAAATGTTATAAGCAGGAATCAATATTTTTACACCAATAAATGGATATTACACAAAAGTTACTTAAACCTTCATAGTTTATGTACAGTAGATAAGCTTATAATGAGGTTAAATGAGGCTGTAGTTACTGTGCCATCAGAAACATGATGAACAGATACATTGTGTGTATAATAGAGGCTTTCCCACTTGTTTCTGTAGGTTCATGCTAGTCACCCTCAGGATCACAGTCTTTAATATCACTGTCATGTACACTTATGACACTTTCCCAGATATAAAATTGTTTTTTACAGTTGTTTGTAGTCTCCAGCTTAGTTAGTTTATCTAAAATAATGCAGTTAAGAAAAATTTCACCCGAGTTGTGGTTATTGTCTGAGAAAAAAGTGATGTTATATGCAGGAAATGAAAATACTATGTAGTGTTGTTATAAGCAGGAAATGAAAGCAATATGCCTTATGGAATAATTGTTGGAGGACAAAGAAAAGTAATGTTATATGCAGGAAAATGTTATATCCAGGAATGTTACAACACGGTTCTACTGTACCTCCTTACGTAATTTTGAAAAGGAAGACAATTCTGATGGAAAAACCACCACATGACATCCTTATAGTAGTTCAAGAAAAGGGATGGATGGACTCTTGTGCATAGGCACAATTATTGGTCTGCACAACCTCGTTAATGACCAACACTTTTAGTTTGCGTCAGAACTCCCTACAAACAACCACTATTTGCCTCAAACTTACTTCCCTTCTAATCTACTGGTGTGCAATTGTTAATTTTTCACGGTTTGACATAATTTACAAGTAGAAAATGCCACACTGGTAACGAATCACATTTACGTCAATAGAGTATTTTAACTTTCCGTTTCACTACCGCTAGATGTCAAACTGTTAAAATTTACCAGCGTATGAAAAGTATCGCTTACAAAACTCAAAGAATTCAGTGCACCAGAACAAGACGACAGTCGCTAGTGCGTCATGGCTGTCAGCGTACCAACGATCCTAAGCATGCGGCAGCTTGGCGAGGTAATCTACAGCTGTTCAATTTTCAGCCAGGAACCAATGTTCATGGTACTGATAGCGTAGTGTGTGAAAATAAGACCACTCAAAATTTTTGCACCTCTTGTTTATATAAAAACCGTAGCTTTATACTCAGGTCAATACTGTAAATAATGTAAAGAAGTCTCACATTACAACTATAATTTTGACAGTTGTGACAACATTTCTGTATACAGCTGTTTCCTGGAAAATATCAAAATTTTCCTGTCACCACACACAGTTCCTGCTTGGACATGCACATCCACATGTATGTGCATGCATGCATGCACACACACTTACGTACATACCCCCACCCCCTTCTCTCTCGCTCTCCTATCTATGCTGTTGTCAAAACTGCCACATTAGCAAAAGAAAAATTTTCCCATGGGAAAATTTGTTAACATTGCACCCTTTAAAACCATGCAGTACTGAGCCTAGTGTGGTACAAACTGTGCCTACGCATAAGTTATGTAGTTCAAGAGAGATAGTTTACAGCGCTATAAAAAAGGGGAAAAAAAATAATGATTTATGAAACTGCTATACGATAAAGTGGGCCAATAACAAATGCACGTCACAATCTTAAGGTAGTAACTGGCAAAGCCCCGTATTAGCACTGTACTCCTCGATTTAAAATGACTTTTTTGCCAACAAAATACATTAACACAACCTCTCCCATTGCAGTCAGATATGAATGTTATGAGACAATTTGTACACTTGGTAAAAAAAACATTTATTTTGACGTTGGTACGTATTAAAACACTATGTTGAGTTTCTCAATAGAATTTACGTTGGTGATAAGAATATCTTTCTTTTCTACTATCCTAAACAACAAAGTCAAAATTTTAATTTCTTTAGTGCTTATTATGTATTAGAAATACCTGTTTGTTACTACAAACTTTGCTTCTACAATGTGTATAAATTAGGGTCATTAAAATGTGCATTCAAGAGATTTTAACATTCTTTTGAGCAGAAAAGGTCAAAAATAAATCTCACCCAAAGCATTTATAATCCTCGTGATGCCCACATAGTGGTAGCAGCAGTTGATATCTAGGCAGTATAAAAATTTATTTTGCAGTCCATTATAGAGGGTCAAGTTATTATGAATCTTAACATCACACACCATAAATCTGAATTACAAGACATCACAATAGCTCCTGCTAGGTACAGTAGAACTCTGGCATAACATTTTTCATGAGACCTGAGAAAAAAGTGTTAAAAAAGGAAGCAGTAATCAATTTTATACTGAATAAACACTATAGACTGACTTCAAACAAGTGTAACTTCTAGTTTCAGAGCTTCACGCACAATTTGGGTGTAATTAGATTAAATTGTGCTGTCAGTGTGCCTTCAGAAACAGCAGTAGAGTATACAGTATTATATCCCGAGTATTCTAAATAACCGACACATTTTGTAATAACTCACATTACAAAATTTTTGTAAGCTGAACTACTGTACTTTTCAATGCTACTGTATTACAGTAGGTATATTTTATCATGCTATGACGCCACTTATTGTGAAGTACAATGCCGAAGGTCAAGAATACATTAGTTGTGAACGCTGGTGCTATCAACTAGTACTGCTGTTAAATAATATATTGTAACTGTACGAGTGACTTTCTCACTTGTTTTCCGAGGGTTAGTGATCATATTCACGGTCGTTATCACTAATATCACTGTAATACACATCTGTGATATTCTCCCAAACAATTTTTTGCTGTAGTTGTCTGTTGCCGCTTTGTTACTACAGTACAACTGAAAAGTTACAGTTGGAAAAACTGTGTAGTAGTTTGACGTGCTAAGATCACATTGAAACCCTTGAGCAAACTCTTACACTCTCCTCCAATGTCACGTCTTCCTCCCATGACGTAACTTGGTGTCCATATCATCTGTCTTGCTCCCATATTCTACCGTAACTACTGCCTACCCACCTCTTTGTTTATCTTTGTTTCTCCTTTCATAGTTGTTCTCATGTGTTCATGGAATACTATGGGACATCCCCCTAATTTTGTAGTTCGCCCTACAGGCCTCCGCCTCCACATTGGGGCAGAACTTTGCTGGACCTACGTTACGCCCCAGTAACCGTAGTTGAGAACAAATGACGACCGACTAGGCAAACATTTGGGAGTGCTGGATGCTTATTTAAAACTGCACCACCCCCACCACTAGCTGGATCCCATGGTCTTCCACTGGCCCTCATATTAGTTCGCCATCATTGCACTACGGCACCATTGCAGCAGCCCCCTCCAAGCAAGATTATGGGAGAGTGTGGTTAATTTCCTTTTCTCCATCTGCAATTCTTAGGATGAATAACTGGCCACAGACATTACAGGCGTATCCATATACTTTCTTGGTTACAACTGAACCTTCCCATACCAAAGTACAGGGCGGGGAAACTGCACCAGGAGAAGATTCCTTTAGCGTAAGCAAACAATATCAAGCCCCTGGTCGACTTGCCTCCCAAGCACACGCTCCATGGGTGCAGGTTGTTAGGGTACCGTTGCCAATACCATTATTCCACATAACCAAACACGTGCAAGATACTTGTCAGGGTGTCTTTAGGCGCCAAGAGTGCTCTTATCTCTTCCACCTACTTCCACGAAGGAGCAGCATCTCAACACCACCCCAGACGTCAAGCCATCCACACCCAACAGGAAGCCTTTGCTAAAGATGTCCCAGTCTGGCCTGGGCCTAAGACACCTTCATAACCTCTTCCTCCCGTACACGGATTATTGCCACATCACCTACTCCACCTAAGGGAACGTCAAGACATCGTAGTAACCATTCCTGTGCAGAAGAGATACCAAGGTCCGTGACAGGGCACCTACTTGTATTCCCCTATAGACGAGGTGCCATGTGATTCCTACACCACCTCGGGGAAACTAAGGAACAGAAGCTCCTTCTCAAGTAAGAAGGTGAGGTTAGAAACCTCTCCCCTTTTTTCTTGCCACGTCATGTTCTCATCGGAGGAAATAGTATCATGGGGCAAACAGAAAAAAATAAATATGTTTATGTAGGAAAATAGGAAAATGATGTTATATGCAGGAATGTTACAACAGTGTTCTGCTGTAGTACATTTCTTCAAAATGAAATCCATGTTGCATGTTTCAAATATAGGAGCAAAATAGAAAAATATAGTTACATAAACCCTGCAGCTACTGTACTTAACACAAAAACATGTTAAACTGAGAAATTCACATAAAACATAATTAAAAGATCAGAAAATTAATACACAACTGTCTTTCTTAACTTAAAATGGGACTAGCAACACAATCTACCTTAAATCGGTGACGATCACAGCAATTAGCAAAATGGTGCAAAATAATTATCACTCTGATACCATGAACAAGTTCTTGAAGCAAGATTTTTCTAGAGATTATGCTAACATGAAAAAATCTCATCTTTACATAGTAGTGTTTCACAAATATGTTTTAGTGAATTAAGGCTTTATTACATTCAGTTAGCTGCCTTAGCAAAACCTCGCCCCAAGAATGATGACCCAGCCATAATGGTAACTGGTACCAAATTTACCTGAATGCCATGTGTGTCCCGTAGTAGTACAAAATCAAAAGTTACCATAAATGTGTCTGAATAATACAACAGCCTGCTATTGACTAAATACCAACACATTTGTAGTAAGGCAAACAAAACCTCTACCACGTACAATATGAAAACAATGCTAACACCTAGATCACAGAGACTAAAAAATGTAACTGCAAAAGATTTGTGTTAGATGTAAATATAAAATAAAACGTATACAGTCTATATTATTCTGCCATTAGCAACGTAAATGAATGTGCAGTTACGCAACAAAATAAAGAATGATATCTCAAAATCAAGGGAACTTGCTACTGCATTCAGGTAAATGTAGTACTTATGTAAAAAAAATAATAAAAAATCTTAATCTTTAAAAGTTAAAACAGAAACACTAAGTTTTCCTGGTCGTCTTTTTCTTTTTTTTTTTTTAACTTTCCAATAATAATAAACTAACTACCTTCTTCCCTCTTGATAAAGCTTGTTCAATGCAAGCATTCTTTCACTTACAGTGTCGAGAGTTCTACAACACTTCACCCCTTCTTCACGTCCCGTTCAAAGGTTGCAAAAATTGGATCATTTTAATGTAAATCTAGCAACAAATTTTAACAGCATCAAAAGCAAAACACGAACCACTATTTAAAACAGAACAAATCACTTCTGTGAAACCTCAAAAACAATGTCTTCGCTAAAAAAAAGTAGTCTCCGTCTTCTCGCATGTTTTACACAAAACACATGCAGACATTTGTGTCTATTTCCACGTACAAATAGGACAAAGTTAAGCAAAGAAAATTATACATTATTTCCTCATCCCACAGCCGACCTTTAGTAAGTTAAAAATTCCAAAACTTCACTTTCATCGTTTAGAATTTTACAATCATCTACCTATTTTATCCTGTATATTATATAAAATCTGCAGTCACAACTGATTAAAAAAACACTCTTAAAAATTATTGAAAATCTTGCATGCCACACACTATTTACCACCAAAGGCAAATTTATACCAACACATCTGTTCATTTTAGGATGATACTACGTACGTAATTTTAAAAAAAAATTCTATCACCTATAAAAAATACGGCCAAGCTCGAGGCATAGCATAAGAGAAAATGTAAGGACAAATGTTTGTATTGTTGTCAACTTTTTACATAGTGATAATTTTAATTAACACTCGGCAGAATGTTCCACATCACAACACAACTCGACTGCTACCTTCTTGTAACAGTTTGTGAAGTACTGCAGTAATGAAGTACTTCGAAACACTGATTCCAACACTGTAACGTACAACTTATTCTTCTTCTTCACACCTACAGTGATGGAACCTGCACACCAGTGCAAGTTTTTTGCCACCAAAGTAAATTACAGTCTAATGAATGCTTCAGCATGATGAACACACTTCCTCAAGTTTCTGCAATGAAATACTACAAACGGTTATGGAGAAGTGAGTACTACTTGACTACAATGCGTCATTACTCATTAGTCTACGTAATATTTACAAAATAAACCCTAAATACAATACCAAAGGGCAACTGTAATGTAACTACCATTTTCATACAAAGTTTGTTGCCGACTGGAAGACAAAATAAGCTACATATTTTTGGGTTTAAGACTATGGAAACGACTATGCAGAAAATTAAATGAGGAATGTCTCCACCTACAAACCAAGGTTGTATCCATTACATGTGGAGACACAAAAATTCCACTTTGATGAAACAACCACTAAATTTTAGAATACAGGAATATTATTATCAGCTTTAGAGAATATTCATGAATTGCTTTTATATGAGCTGTGCCAGGAAGCTATTTATATGGCACCTAAAAAACAGACTTTACGATCAGACTTCATTTTTTTCTCAAGTTTATGAAAGTTATTCGTTCCAACAAACCTTTACGAGAAATGAAAAGTGAATCATTGGAAATAGGTTTGACAAAAGTGGGACTCCCTCAGGACGCAGGAGGAACGGATGCCGGTAGAGACGATGCTCGGGCTTCTACAGAATCCTTCGCAGAGCCGCACGCTCTCCTGGCATCCCCGCTGTCTCGACGGGCGTACGTCTTGCGTGGAGGTGGGGGCGTACGATCGTGGCCCCCCCAACCCCCTAGATCAAAGTTCACCCTCGTCCTGTAAAAGCCGCCATCGGTTCGAGTACCCTCCACCTCGCCGCTAGAGTAGGTGCGTGTGCGGGGCCCGGGGAACATCGCTCCAGGGACAGAGTCCGTCCTTCGCCTGGGAACTGACGGCCCAGGGACGAAAGACGATCCAGGACCACCAGACAGCCGCCGCACCCTCTTCTGAAAAGGCTGTGGACCGAACCTCTGACCAGGGTCTGCACTACAGCTCTCGGATATGCTGCGGTTACGCAGCTTCACCATGTGTGGCCGGCTGAGGGCTCCCAACCCCTTCCGCAGCTCATTCTCATCACCGGGCTGTAAATCAAACACAATGCTTCAGATGGAACACCGGAATACCGTATTTACCAATGTACTACTTGACCCCATGTAAGACCCGCACCCCACATACTTCAAGAAAAATGTAATTTTTATCATTGCACAGTTCTCATTTATTTGCCTTTTGTTCAAAACAGTATTTAAATCATATTTAAACGTTACGTGAATTAAATATGTGGCTGACGCCGTAAGAATTAGTTAAGCCCTAAAAGTATAAACAGTGCTCGACTCCGTTTGACGTATTTGAAACAGTGACAGTAAAAGCTTGAGGCTGGTGGGCACGCTGCTGCATGGCAACATGTACTGCACTCTCTCTGCAGCTGTTGGTACTTAAAGCATGTGCTGTACTGTGGCACTTTCTGGCAGAGCAATGAACAACTACAGCTGTACTAAACCAAAACCAGTGTTAAATATGGTATGTAGCTTATATTTGACATAATATATAAAAAATAAGTGACCGTACCATACGTAACCGTATTATGAACCAACACACTCCATATCTTGTGTGTGTGTGTGTGTACGTAAATTTATTTCGTTCTGAAACTTTTAAACGCAAGTTTTAGTTGTTTTTCTTTTTGCTAAAAAATGACTAAACATTCGAGAAAAAAAAACTACAAACTTTATGCTTGTTCACACTCACAATAAATTACTCATAACTGAAATAACAACTTGAAAAGAGAATATTTATTATTTTTCACTCAAATAAACAAGATATGACCGCCCACCATCTTTTATTGACTTCTTTATTCTCTTTTGTTTATCCAATGATTCATAGAGAAAACAGCTACCACTTACATGTAACAAAGGTTTAACTATAATTATACAATAAACATAGACATAATGAACAATGCTCATATCATTTTAGTAGATATGAAGTTATTTATGATCAGTAATTAGTCAGTCCTAAAGATCTGTAAAATCAAGTAATACCAAAAACTGCCTACAATGTATTAACCAATAAGGTTTTTTATATTTACTTTTTTTTTTAAATTTTCCTTTGGGTAGTCTAACCTTGGTGAACTATTTAAAATTTAATGTGCTTAGGACTGTATGAAATCTTTACGCATGTAGCAACTACCAGAGTTTCAAGAAGTCCCTCCGCGAACGGCGCTTTGTATTAATTGATTTGTTGTTCAAATAATGTAATACTCATAAATTTGATACGAGCAATCTTCAGACCCTGTTGCCTAGTGTTAGTCCAAATTTTCTTTTGTACAAGACGTAGTTGGTATTTTAGCTTAATGTATTTAAAAGGAAGTCCTATTGGCTGCGGTATTCTTCCGTGGAGCCGGATGCCTAGCTAGTGCGAGGAAACCTAGTACTCGCCCCAGATCTGTGTGTGCTCTCCAAGAAGGATGCCATGCTAGTGCGAGGAAACCTAGTGCTCGCCCCAGATCTGTGTGTGCTCTCCAAGAAGGATGCCATGCTAGTGCGAGGAAACCTAGTGCTCGCCCCAGATCTGTGTGTGCTCTCCAAGAAGGATGCCATGGAAAAGGGGTGGTCGTAGGAGACTGTGTCGAAGGCAGAGAAAATATGCAGTTGAACACTAAATAACTGCAGTTTTGTTTTTCTCTTCGCCTCTCTCACCACACGGATGTGGCACGAGACATTATGCTAGTAAGGATAGTTTTCAGGACCGTGTAAATCTGTTCTCGGTCATTTTACACTGTCTGGGAAGTCGGTATTGATTATGCCTTCTGGCCGATGGGACTGTTCTGCAAGGTAGATTAAGAAGTCTTTTGTTGGTTCACCGACGGCAAGGGACATAAAAAAACTGTCAGAAATAATTTTATCATGCAGTAATTATATGTACAGGGCCATTGTACCAATGTGCACTTAAATAACAGTAAATATAATGGCTGAGGATTGGAAATCTTGGTGTGCTTCTTCATTTTGCAACATTTGACCTAGCAAGGTTTAATTATTACCCCGAGATAAAGAAGTGCTCTACCGCTAGCTATGCTGTGGTGTATCTAGTGTGCTACTGTCACATAATTTTTTTTAACACTGGAGTGACAGGGAATACAAAATATACAACCACACTACATAGAGAAAGTGCCCTCTTGCACTTCACATCCAGGTATTATATTACCGCATGTAGGTTACGTCAAGTAAACGTAGAATCATATTTGGAGTGCTCTGGATTTTAACTTGTACACAATATAAATGTATGAAATAACTGTAGCCAAATTAGTTGTGAGAGAAGTAGATGCACAACTATACTAACATGTAGTATTGATAATTATGTACTGCATATCTTATTTTGTAATTAAATATGTAGACAGAACGTTGAAGTACTCACAGGCTGGTACTTATTGACGAAAACATACACTGAATGAGGCGAACACAAAGTCGCGCCGAGTACGTGGTTGCACGACGTTTCGCCAACCTCAGTAATTGCCAGAATTTTTTCAATGATTAACTTTCAAAAGCACCCCAACTACAAAACAGCTGTAAAATGTCAATTTTTGTCCCTCTATAGTCATCCTTGGCTCGCCACCTGTGTTGTCTATGGTCGTGGGTATTTTTTTGCTCAAGACCATGGTCTATGAAGGTAGAGGTCTTGACACTGAGGAATAAATGTGACTCCTTCTTGTCGCCGAGCGCTAGTAGTAATTTGGTGGAAGATTTGTCTAGTTTTTGTATTTGGCTTAGCTTAAAATGTGAAGTTGTTACCGGAATTGCGAGTATTGTATCGAAGAAAAAAATGGGAACGTAATTTTGTATTGGAACACTTTTTTTTTACAACAATAAAATTTAATTTTTCAATCTTTTACATGTAGATGCACATTGAAACGATTCTAAAATTTTTTAGGGCACGAAATTTGGTTTTTGATCGAATGTGTTCACTAAAACAATAATACACAATATATTTCTTCATACTACTTTTATAAACAGTTCCACACATGTCAATGCATTTATGGACATGGAACATGCATATACTATATCAGCTTACCTTATCAACATAATTTTATGTAAATAATTGCATAAATGTTAAAACGTGAGATGTAAACAAGACAAATCTTCCACCAAATTACTACTAGCGCTCGGCGACATGAAGGGGTCACTTTCTCTTGCTGGAGAGCATACGCAGTATCAAGACCTCTTCCTCTTACACCGTGCTCAAGACTTAAGAGGAAAAAAAAAAAAAAAAAAAACAAAAACAACAACATTACCATAGACAACACAGGTGGTGAGCTTAGTAGCAGTCTAGCATATCCGCGGTTTCGCAGAAGCGTGTGGTATATACCACAGTGTAAGATTTATTTCTAAATAATAAAAAGTACATATTTTGCAAGCGATGTCAGTTGCTGACAACATACCTGCACGACCCTGAAGTCTTCAATGTTCTTGAACTTGGAGAGATACTCCCTCAGCTTGGAGTTGACATGCAGATTCTTGCTGTGCTTGTAGTACTTGAGGAAGGCCCAGAACTTCTCCAAGCCGTACAGTTGACCTACAAGGAGAAGTCAACCTTACATCAGATGCCAGCTCGCTCATTCACTCCACCACAAGACAATCCTCGCTGCATTTCTCCCTCATAACACAACCTTTATGCTACTCGTTTCCAGTAGTGAGTGAAGCCCTGTCATAAAGCTCTTCCCACTTAGAGAGCTGCTTACCCCACAGCTCTAGCTTCGACTACGAAAGGAATTCACTATTAAACGTGGCTCGGTATGTTGAACCTATATACCTACTATACGGTATATGCCACCAGATTCATCTTTGGGAACACCACAGCATAACAGGATTCTTCAGACTGTTTTTTTAGTACCCAGAAAACTATGAAGAAATAAATATTTTAATTTTTGAGAATCACGTACTCAGATTTTTTCCACCTTTTTATTCCTATAGAAATACTTATTCTCCTATTTTCGAGTCCCTTTTTATGTTCAGAAGTGATATAATGAAAGATGGCCAAGCACTAATCATGTAAATATGTATCCTTGCTTTCACCACAGCTGTGGGACAAGCAGCGTCCGTAACGGCTCTGCCTAGAAAGCCTACAGACACACAGCTTACATGTGGTGGACACGTTAGGTCAGATCTCAAGAATTAACAGTATTTGCTAGTATTATTTGTAAAGTCTAAAATGGAACCAATATTATAAACTGTCTAACCAATTTTGTCCAAAATAGGTACCTCTATCTATGTACATGAACTAATTCAAGATAAAACAGCATATTTTTTTAGCAAATTATGTACAGCAGTCAACTAAATTTTCATAAACTACCTAAATACTGTGAAGTACCTAGTCACCTGCAATATTTAAAACTTTCAAAATATCCTTTTATTTTTCTCCCTGGTGCTTCACAGTGATATTCTGCTTATCCTGTAAAGTTATAATTTGTCTTGGTAAGGAGCGTAGCAAACCCGGCTGGTATGTTCGGCGTTGTTTAAGCCTCCGATGTGGTAGTGGCAATGAAGCTGCCTGCTGAAATATGTATAAGTGATAAATGTAAGTAGTATGTAATAATTTTCTACCACGTCGGTTGCCGGTAGGACCAGTGTTGTGCAGCGAAATATATTTTGTTATGCATCGAGCCAAGCCAAGGAGCCATTCATCAATATTTGAATTTAAGAACTGTCAACTAATGTTATTAACAAGGAATCTGTAACTTACTATTCATCCTCATATGTTTGTATTGATTTGTAAAAGGGAATTATTGCCATCGGGTCGCAGTCACATCTCAG
>PNEQ01096529.1:8806-32439 GCA_003012365.1 Medauroidea extradentata | reverse complement strand
CGAGCGTCTTCTCTCGAGCGAATAGACCGACTTCCGTAGCATTTAACGGAAAAATAACGCAATTGATAATTGAAATATAAATTTATATCAATAGGCAGACGTCTTACGATCTAAAGAACACCGCTAAACAATAGATATGGTCGACCTTTGTCCGAGCTGTAGATTGCCTTCTCACGAGCGAATAGCCCGATTTGCGTAGTGTTTAATTTAATAAAAAAAAAGTAGGTATTCCTTACTAGTAAAATGCCCTTGTAAATTATTCACCAAAGAAAGAAGGAATAAGCGGCCACAACATTAACAGAAACAATGCCATATGGATTCCAAAAAGTGAATGAAACAATAAAGTATACCTTGTCAGCGCGAAAAAAGTAAAATAATGTGTGTATTCCCTGGTTTATAAGAAACACCGTAAAACCGATCTGACAGGGATGAATCCCCCTTAAATAAGGCAGACACAATTTTCTTATGATTTTTGACCAAAAAATAATTTAATTAAAATTAATTTTGTTTTTTGAAATTCTGTCCGAAAACAAAATTAATTTTAATTAAATTATTTTTTGGTCAAAAATCATAAGAAAATTGTGTCTGCCTTATTTAAGGGGGATTCATCCCTGTCAGATCGGTTTTACGGTGTTTCTTATAAACCAGGGAATACACACATTGTTTTACTTTTTTCGCGCTGACAAGGTATACTTTATTGTTTCATTCACTTTTTGGAATCCATATGGCATTGTTTCTGTTAATGTTGTGGCCTCTGTAGTCGCTCCCGTAAATAAAGCAATTTTTCCTTTCCAGCTGTTTCCCGTTGCAAAATTATGAATATATTATGGTTCCAGCAATTACAGAAAATCTATTACGTTTGTATCTATGTCTTGTTGTGACAAAAATTTTGATACGTTCACTGGAACAGAAGTTATCGAGAAGGAACAGACAAATCCAAGTTGGTAGGGATCAACACCCCTTAAATCCATCACGTTTTATTTAAAAACAGTATTCAGCTTTAAAAGCAGTTGCTCTTTGCTACGTAGCTTTTAATAATCCCACCGTAAAATATCTGGCAATTTCCGTGTGGTTAAATGTTGCTAGAGAGGCGCGCGAGTAGAGATGCAACTCAGCAGGCGCGGGAGTGGAGATGCAACTCAGCAGGCAGACCTCGCTTCTTTATCTTTCCTTCCTCTTCACCGTGCGAGCCACACACACGTACGTGCGTCATAAATAAACATTTCAGTATGATGCTGGTGAATTGGACGGTAACTACACGTCACATGGCACCTAAAGGGAAATTTATTTTGTTCTGGTATGTGCGATAAATTCAAGATTGCAAAACAATTTGTTCCGGACATTAATAAAAAAAATTAAAAGCCATTGGTTTGCATTGCAATGTAGGCAAGGTGGTGAGAGGGTTTTACGGCCCTTTAATAACGTCTTATAAGTCGATGAGGGTGAAGTGAGGTGAAAGAACAACACAACATCCATGCCCGAGCAAGGATTCGAACTCAGGGCCTCTCGCACCGTAAACTGGCACCTAATCCACTACGCTAGAGGCCGGCGCGATATCGAATAGTAAAAAAAAAAACAGGGCTTAATAAATTCTAAAAAAGGGGAGGGGGCAGAAAGAGGCTTTTGCCCCGGGTCGCAAATTCTAGAGGGCCTCACTTTTGAAAAAGTTAAATGGTAAAAATGAATAGGCTTTTATTGAGTTCCCGTTAATGTTAATTGTATCTGTGTAATTTATTTTAAGTGTAAAGAGTGTGTAAAGACGTCACTGATCTATGACGACGCAGCCATGGTAAGATAGCATGGAGGGAGGCCTACACGTGCACATTATCACTTAAACCACGGCCGTAGACTTCAACTAAACAAAAAAAGGAGGAAAGGTAGACTGAGATTTACGTTGCTCCTGGCCTCGTATTCTAGCAAAGAGACCCTGGAAAAAAACAATTTCTCGTAGGAAACTAGCAGCTGGCTGCAGACACTGTGCCATGCTGATGTAGAGCAATTTTTAACGTAAACATCTCGTGAGTTGCGTGTGTGGTCACGTGCGGTGTTTTTATTGCTGTTGAGACTGTACCGGTTGACCTTGACTACTTCCGCTCGCGCTCTACCACCCTAGCTTATCACACACACACACACACACACACATGCAAACACATAGACTGTCGCCAGCCAGACGAGAGAAGGGGGTAACAACTTTTATGTGATCGAACGGTTCCTTGGTGCCAGCTTCAGCACAGATAAAAAAAGATCAGCCAGAAGTAGTATAAAAAATAAATAAAAAAGAATCTGCCGGCCCAGGTTGTTTGACATTCTTTCTTTTAGGCTATAGTTCTCCCGTTACAGTGATAATTTCCCCACTACCCCCTCCTGTAAATTGATACGACAAAGCAGTATATATTGCCGCGTCTTTTGCTGGTAGAAATGATAGCGTACTGATTTCCTCACGTTTCTTGTGATTAATTACCGATTACCCCTCCTCCCCGGACGACCCTCGATAACACGGACAAATCGTAACTCGGACAGCTTCTCCCCCCTTTTAGTCCGAGTTATCGAGGGTTCACTGTATGTATATATATATATATGTATAAATATGTATATATATGTATATGTATATATATGTATATGTACATATATATGTATATATATATGTATATATATATAAAGGACATTAAAATTCAACATTAAAAAGTACAACAAAGTTTTTTTAACCAAAACTTTTTTTTATTGTTTATTTTAATATACGTATTTCAGAGTAAAAATCTGTATTGAACATTTTAAAAACAAAAAATAAATATATTTTTTAACAAATATTTTTAAGAAAAAAATGTGTGTTCCGAGGGTTAATCTATGTGTTCTTACGGCCCCACTTGTTACGCCAATGTAGCATTTCTAGTTGTTTACATAAGGAATTAAATGCAGCTATCTAGTGCTTTTAAAATATTGGTAGAGCTAATGAGATGCTATTCATTTTTACTTAGGTTTATCGTGGTAAAACATTTGAAAACATAGATCAAAGCCACTGATGAGAAAATTAAATAAAAGTGATATAATAGCTACTGAAACACAATCAATAATTTAAAATAAGTTGTACTTATCTCCCATCAATCATAACTGAGACGTTTGTAGCTTCTTTCCCAGCGAACATGCCATTTTACAACTTTTTAAAAATATAATTTAATATTCACAATTTTTTTTTTTTTCTTTTTCGCAAAAACTTCCAAACAACATATTTTCCATAGATTATCTATCGCAAAGAGAAATGTATACATATCACTGTGATTTGAAATGAAGCTATGATATATGTATTTCTTTTTAAAACAAACTTTCAAGTAGTATCTCAATTTGAAATTATAGCTTTAAAAGGCATAAAATAAATATCTACAACAAATTTTGAATTTTCAAACGCTACAAGACTAACAGAATTAAAACCAAACAAAACAGCATAAATTCTACCAGCTTCAAAGCTAATATTTCATAATTACAATCAGTACATCTTCAAAACTGAAAAATGGACGTTGGGTACCATATGGACATAATAAAACCGTTGCTAATGACACACAAATTTACTATCGTTAATTTACGCATTAATTCACTATGAAACAATATTTACCAATTGTAATGTGTGGTGCCAATATGCTATGACCCCTAATTCTTTCGCCCTAATTTGAACATTGCTTTGAGCCTCTCTCTTTTTCTCATTCACAAATGCGACATCCGTCACCTTTTCCATCATGTGGGCTAACCAGTGGACAGTTACAATTTAATTTAAACTTCTGGAAACAGTAATTAACTAGATATCCGCTAGATGTGATGAATCCGTCTGGCTCACAACAGGAGCAGAGCTAAACAGGTCAGTTACTCCTTGCTGCTTGGTACTGCCCGGACACCACAAGGGCATCGCTGCCAGAGCTGCGGTTAACGGGTAAGTTTCTTCATCTATAAACATGGCAACCAGCCAACATGTACTTAGAATACATGACACATCTTGAAAAATATTATTTTCACACCGAAAAATATGTTGCCAATGTTCTCGTTGACCCAGTAATCAAGCCCACGGTGATTTAATGTGCCAGACCGGCACTAATGCTATATTTTTAATTCTGGAGTTCAAAATTAGAATGGTTTTTATAGGCAGCATCAACATTCGCTAATGTCAAAAAGACAGCTAAAATGAAACAAACATTTAGCTGGTCTGTAACAAGGACTCAACTATGAACAACCTATAATAACGGTAACAGCCAGTACCCACGAAAGACGTCATTTAATACCTATACCAGTACGGCTTCTTTTTGGGACGGAGATCACTTGAGTGGCCACACTTCTTCTTACGGCAATTAGTAGCCTTAGGATGTAGACGAGCATAGCATTTGCGGCATATCATCTTATCACAATTGTACTTCAGAGCAAGAAGCCTCAACGATCGCTCAATAAAATAAACACTACCACCACCTCGCAAGCGAAGCACTAGATGTAAAGTTGATTCTGAAAAAAAACCAAACCAGACAATCAAACTATCAGGCAATAAATTTCTTTTCCAATTCAAATTATGGCTATTGTAAATATGATTTTTTTATACAAGTACAGAGACAAACAGTTTTTATTATCTTGAAAAACTCTCCCTATCTCTCTCTCTCTCATGTGTGTGTGTATGTATGTATACATGTATACACATTAAAAGTTTATCAGAAATCATGCAGCGATTGCTGAAAATTTTTTTATCATTGCGCATATGCAAATATTAGTATTTACGCCTAAATCTTTACATCTGGTTAAAATGTTGAGGACTTGCATGTTAAAAAAACCTAGCAAAACAGTGTTGCATAAAATTAAAAATAATTAACAAATACAAGGAAAAACTCAACTGATCAAATAAGTAGTCATTGCTGTACAAGTAAAAAGTAGAACACAGTCAAATATCTAACAAAAATTTATACCAAATATTGAGATCTGATGGACACATAAACACGTTTGCCAGTTACACACCAACAAATAAAATGTTCAAACTAATTACGGTAAGCTTATACCAAATATTTAAAATCTCCGTAATATTTTTAAATTTCATTTCTGAAAAAAATATGTTATAAATGTAATCTAAAATCACTCTGATAATTGAACATAAATATTATCAACATTGAGACTGATTTCATTGGAGGTCCTACATCTTTTACATGTATGTATTACGTATTGCTATTCACTGTACTTATTTGATTCACTTGCGTATGCCATTTAGGCACATGCTGTTGTCATGCACAATAAATACCAATAAATAAATAAAATTCCAAATTTTTTACATACAAAAATTTGTTTACAGTTGGTTCAGGATAAAGTGAGCACTTTTGATACTCTTGTTACAATTTTCCTTTCAAATAGTTGGTATTTTCCTGCTATGTTTTTATACAAACAAAGCAACCTAAGTAACAATCAAAGTGTATACATTGTACCGTATCAAAAGAAAACATCTGAAGTCACAATAAAAACAGTAAATATTAAGAATAGCTACTCACAGTGTACAGGCTAAACTATTAATTTTAAGGTATAGTTTATTGATGAAGAATGTTTCTATAGACGTTTGAAGTAGTCGTATGTAAAGAAAATTTTACTGTATTGTAACTTCAAAATTTTCAGTTATTTATTATGTTAGGTTGTACATATGTTAATTTAGGTTAGTTTCTGTTACGTTCATTTATGTTACCATTAAGTTGTCCATTTTTCGTTAGGTCAGTTAAATTAGGTAACCTAACCTAACAAAAAAAATTTGAAGCTAAATAACTAGAATTTTCTTTACGCACAACTACTTCCTAATATCAATAGAAACATTTTTTGTTAAAACCATACCTCTAAAATCAACATTTTGTCGGTACGTGATGAGTAGTAATTCATGATATTAAAAAAAAGTTTAGATGCCTAATAATTGTAGCCTTATGATAAGGAAAATTTTTTAAGTGAACCTTGTAAGGGTCATGTCAGTCTACATACATATTTCTGTTTTATTCACACGAAAAAAAAAAAAAAAAAAAAAGGGCCAAATTGGTAATTTTTGGAATCACGCCTGCTAGAACTGAAGTAAAATAAATTATGTACAGCTTTAAATTAAAGATAATTTGCACTTTACACCAAATCACTCAAAACTCAAATACCAAAAACAATTTCGAAATTCAAGAAACCCTAGCCTTAAAGTAGACTGCGCACGAAACAAGCTGAGTTGTTACATCATCTAATGATGTTTCCAGCCTGTGTCCAAACTAGCCAGGTAAAACAGCTCCATCGTCCACTGTCTTCCCACCACTCTTCCTATTCTACTCTCTCCACTCAGTTCCTCTTCTTTTCATTACCTCCTTCACCCACTTCATCCTTAATCTTTCCTGAGGTCATTTTCACCATACTTCAATGTGAAAATATTCTGTTGCATCTTCTATTTGTTCTGTTAACTTGCCCATACCATCTCCTCCATGCTTTCTCTTTGGAATTCCCTGGAGCTGAAGTCTTGTTGATGCTACATTCCTGACAGCAATCATACTTCTAACAAACTTCCTGCTCAGTACCTCCGTTTTTCTTTATGCTGTTTTGTCCAAAACCAACATTTAGCTTCCACACATTACAACGGAATCTGAACAGCTGAAGGAGGTTGATGGTTGTGCATTGAACAGCTGGCACATAATAAAAACAAAAGATGTATAACCGTCTTAATAATTACAGTAAGGTACACTTGCGGATACTCATGGTTCCCCAAAATTTCATTGTACGACCAAGTTATTTGTACGAACAAAAATCAAATTTCAGCCTTTTTGCTACCACTATTACCATTCTCGACTCCACGTAATCTTGAATATGTAAAACAATGACTTGGTAGTGAAGGGCGTGTGTGTATGTGTCTTACTTAGTTGCACACAAAACTGGGTGCCAGTAGAAACAGGATACTTGGCAACAGTTTGTCATGTTTTGTGTACATATTTAATTTCAGTTTGTCAACAAACAAGCATTTGCAAATCTTTGCTGCAGGTGAAATGTTGAAGTTAATGAAATAAGCATAAGTAATACAACACAGCAGCACGCCAGGCTTCCTTTGGGATGATTTTATACACGGCAGAACTGAACATATGAATCAGAAAATGAACAATTATGCTTACAAGCAGCACAATTTATGCAGTTTGGACATAACAAAGTTGTTTTTAACTAACCTGTTTCAAAGCCTACACAGGTTACTGTATGCAAATCTTAGGTTTTTTTTGCTCTTTCGCTCTGAAGAGCAACCCTACTGCTCACTCTTGGCAGCTTCTGCAAGACTCGCCCTCCCCTGAATTATTGCCAAATCATGGGATGCCCTGACACTGTCATGTCCAGCCAATTAACTAACAGCATTGCAATTGACAGGGCTGTGTTTTGTAATTTTCACTGGTAAAAAAAACCTGTTTAGTGAAATATTTATTTTATTTAACCAACAATCATCTTACAAATAAATAATAAACAAAATGTGTGTGTGACTGCGCAAGCATCTATGTAACATTCCAGTGTTGCCTAAAAATATGAAAAATGTTCAGTGGCACATAGATTCTCCAAGTCAATTAGGTTAAAATATTTTTACCTGTGGCGAAAAATATATGTATACACACACACACAAATATACAGTATGTTCCGGGAGAAGACGTCAATAAAGAGGCGAATAATAGAGGGGCTCAAGACCTACCAAATAAACCCATATTGTATAATCCGATTTGCAGCCGTCTGAAAGTCATGAATTTTTCAAAAAAATTTGGCTATACTCTACTACCCTGAGCTAAGCATTTACTGATGGTGGGAAAAGTAATGGTCCATGTGGAACGAAACTTTTACACACCAAAGGTGATTAGTGTCGTCACAAACCACATTTCACGTCACTGAGAGTGTAGCTTCGTAGGATAAAAAAATTACTTTCACAAAAGTTGTATTTGGTTCTGAAAGATGCTTCCACTTTGCATGAGGTAAAAAAATATCAATGGGTCACATAAATGATCACTTGCAATTGGAAAAACTGCCCCAGAGTATGGCCAGTCAATTAGTAAAAAAACCAGTATTTTAAATTAACAAACGTTGATACAGTAAATGTGAAAACATTGGTAATGTAATGCAGAAGATTCAAACAATGTAAAATTAGCTACTGTATATAGTTGAAATTAGTATGTGAGAAAATAATTAAATGTAACTCTATTGAAATAAAAATATTACACAATGTTTGAAATTAAATGTAATGTGTTTGATTTGTGAGGTTAAAATTAAATGTTGTTAATAAAAGTCGTAACAGTCAGTTATTTCACTACACAAAATTGATTTTATCGAAATGGAAAGTTAAGATAAACAAATTACATCACCGGACACCCTTTCGTAGTTGCTGCTTCATATTCACAGTGTTTGCGGTTGTGTAGAGGCTAGTGTGCTCACCTCCCATCATAGTGATCTGGGTGTAATTCCTGAATAGCCTCACAGGCAGATTTTCAGCATTTTATTAACAATACCACATCTTTGCATACAGAATATTTGTTAATATGCGGTACATGTAGGGTGTACAGTTGTGTACAATCACCTATATGTCTTGCAGCAGATCATATGACAACCTAACCAACAGATATTTTATAGTCTGGAATAATGCAAGATTTGATCTGGAGGAAACAAAAGGAATGTAAAGGAGGTGGAGCGATATGTGCAGCTCTTGATAGCATGCCTTGTAAGCTGATGAAGGATCCGGCCCCCGTAGCGAAGTCAGTAAAGCGTCGGTCTGTGGTGCGAGGTGGTCCCAGGTTTGCATCTGGGCCCGGGCATGTTTGTTGTGTTTTCATTCACCTCATGCCACCCTCGTCGGCACTTAACCCCTTCAGTGTAAGGTTTCCTCCTTACTGTGTTTGCTAAAAATATTAAAAGTTTTTAAACAAATTAAACATAAATATATGTTTTAGGCAATAAAAATTGTCTCAAAAGTTTAAAAAAAATTTATTTTTATTTTTTATTTTTTTTATTTTTACTCGGGCAAATGTCTTAAGGGGTTAATACCTCGTTGTTAAACTGCCATAATACTCTCACATCCTCCCGCCATTATGCGAGCATGGAGTGGTAGTGGAACGTAAAACAGGCGTACACGAAATTACCCCCACCCCCGCCAATCTTCATGTATTAGCCACAATTGCCATCTGCAGTGAATCTGCTGCATGTGGATATTCAGGAATTACTCCCAGTTTGCTATGATGGGAGACGAGCGCACTAGTCTCTATACAACCGCAAACACTGTGAATATGAAGCAGTAACTATGAATAGATTCAGTTTCTTGGACGTACTCCATTGCAAAATTGAACGACTGTCAAAGAAAAACTAAACAAATAAAAGAAACCATAAAATAAGCAGAGTATGATTAGTCAGCAAGATACAAACACAACATGAAATTCCAAGATGGAATCGGGTCAAATAAAAGCAAGGAACAAATAGATAATAAATGCAATTAATGACAAATAAAATAAAAACCAAATAACATGCGACACAACGATGAGACGAAACAACAAACACAGTAGATATCAGACACGAACAGAAAAATAACAAAAGAACACAACAAGTAGACGAGACAAAACGCAACATATATCAGACATATACAGACAAGACAAACGACACAATGAAGAGACGAAACAAAACACAGTAGTTTTCCAGACAGACAGACAGTGTTACGACGTTTCGGGAACTGGAATCTGTTCCCGTCATCAGGTAGACACACAGGGTTCAAGAACACGAGTGCGACTGATCAGTCTTGTTGTGTTCTTTTGTTATTTTTCTGTTTGTGTCTGATATCTACTGTGTTTGTTGTTTCGTCTCATCGTTGTGTCGCATGTTATTTGGTTTTTATTTTATTTGTCATTAATTGCATTTATTATCTATTTGTTCCTTGTTTTTATTTGACCCGATTCCATCTTGGAATTTCATGTTGTCTTTGTATCTTGCTTATTTTATGGTTTCTTTTATTTGTTTAGTTTTTCTTTGACAGTCATTCAATTTTGCAATGGAGTACGTCCAAGAAACTGAATCTAGTCATAAACTCCCATTGCACAGTTCTTACAAAGATCATAGTAACTATTAAAGGGTGTCTGGTGATGTAATTAGTTTGTCTTAATTTTCCATTGCGATAATATTAATTTTGTTGAATGAAATAACTGACTATTACCGCTTTCATTAATAACATTTAATTTTATCGTCACAAATTAAACGCATTACAATTAAAATACATTTTAATAATTTCAAACATTCTGTAATATTTTTATTTCAATAAGGTTACATTTGATTATTTTCTCACATACTAATTTCAAACTTAGAGCTGATTTTACATTGCGTAAATCTTCTGCATTACGTTATGTTTTCACATTTACTGCATTAACGTTTCTTAATTTAAAATACTGCATTTTACTAATTAATTGGCCAAACTGCGGGGCAGTTTTTCCAATTGCGGGTGATCATTTATGTGACTAATTGATATTTTTTTACCTTGTGCAAAGCGGAGGAATCTTTCGAACCAAACATAATTTTTGTGAAAGTGATTTTTTTATCCTATGAAGCTGTACTCTCAGTGACGTTAAATGTGGTTTTAAATGTGACGACACGAATCACCTTTGGCGTGTACAAATTTCATTCCACATGGACCATTACTTTTCCCACCATCAGTGAATTCTTATCTCAGGGCAGAGTATAGCCAAATTATCTTTAAAAATTCATAACTTTTAGATGGTTGCAAATCGGATTGTGCAAGTTTGGTTTATTTGGTAGGTCTTGGGTCCCTCTATCACCCGCCTATTTATTGACGTATACTCCTGCAACATCATGTGTGTGTGTATGTATGTTTATATATATATTTTGTGACGTGGCTGCTTTGCCTGTTCGCGTGCGCCAGTTGTGGCATAACTGTTTTTGTTGTGTTGTTGTTACGATGATGATGTCCCTGTTCGCGGCGCAAGATGTGACGTGGCTGTTTTTGTCATGTTATTGTTATGATGCTGTCCCTGTTTGCGGCGCAAGATGTGACGTGGCTGTTTTTGTTGTGTTGTTACAATGATGCTATCCCTGTTCGTAGTGCAAGATGTGATGTGGCTGTTTTTGTTGTGTTGTTACGATGATGCTGTCCCTGTTCTGAGCACAAGATGTGACGTGGCTGTTTTTGTTGTGTTGTTATGAAGATGATGTTCCTGTTCGCGGCGCAAGAAGTGACGTGGCTATTTTTGTTGTGTTGTTATGAAGATGATGTCCCTGTTCGCAGCGCAAGAAGTGACGTGGCTGTTTTTGTTGTGTTGTTACGATGATGCTGTCCCTGTTTGCAGCGCAAGATGTGAAGTTGCTGTTTTTGTTTTGTTGGTACGGTGATGCTGTCTCTGTTTGCGGCGCAAGATGTAGCATGTCTGCTTTGTGTTGTTGTTCACTAGCTCGTAGGCAAAAAGTTGGAGGTTATATTTATATATAAAAAAATAGTTTTCACTCATAATACTTTTATTTTAAGTAGCGCAGTTCATACAACACTCGACTTCGTAGCAACTGCTAACGTAACAACAAGATCCCAAGGTTCAGTTCCGATACTATATAACCATTATATCAAGGTTATGTTATCACCATGTTCTGTCGCAACACCGGCGAGCTCAAATTACAATATAAATTTTAGTCGCAATAAACTCTTAGCACTCTCACGCCCATTCACTCGACTGGAAACCAAAAAGATCTCTCACTCTCTTGAGCTCGCACTGGCGCTCGCAACCGACGAGCACGCACGCCACCTGCCAACTCTCGTACTACTCCCCAACTGCTCGACTGAATAACTGACTACCCACAGCAACGGACATGGTCGTAAATAGCACACCTCCACGGAGTGATACAACACGATCCCAACTAACCTGAACTAACAAAATTACACTGAAACAAATGACAAAGGGTTTCAAAAACTGAATTGATAGGTTTTACATTGAAATAATAAAGAATATCAACACACAAATACAATAATTGGGGACAAGAGGTGCGGAACAGCGAACTACTTTCGCGGCGCATTACCCTAAGCAACCCCCTGTGATGGCTTACCTACGTGCGTCAATAACCTATGTCATGAAGAAATTCCATGCAGCAAGCAATCAACCACAACGCCGGCGCCAGAAATCCTACAGCCCGGAGAAGCTTGCAACACAAGAAGTTACTCACTTCATCAGGAAAAATTTTATAAGATACTAAAATTGCCAAAACTCAAAAATAAAGAAAAATACAAGAAAAGGTTATATCAACAAAAATAATTAAAATTTTACTGTGGTCAATTTGAAACCAAACAATCCAGGAAAATAAACGAACGACTCTTCTTTAAAATTCCAGACTATTTTATTTTTAAATTTTGAAAAAATGAATTTAAATTAATCATGTCCCCAATTATTAAGTTATTAAATCCTATTGTATCACACCTGACGAACTAATACTAAATACGGCATACAGCCTGTTATTAAAGATTTAAATTTAATTAAGAAAAAAATATTTTTATAGATTTAAATAAGATGGGGAAGTGGCTACACACTTCGCTACACACACACACGCGCACACACAGGGTGAGTCGGGAGGAAAGGTACATGCTTTGACAGGTGATAGTACTGGTGATTCTGAACAAAATGTTTCTAATAAACACATGCCCATTTCTTAACCGTTTCAGACAAAAATGAAAACAACAAGGTACGGGAAATGTGCAGGTGACAGTAAATTGCGGTACTGTTATTGTATGTTTTGTTTAATTGTGTACATTTCCTCACAAAACATGTTCAAACACTCCACCACCAACTTCAAAGCATTTTGCTGCTGTGATAAGACAACTGCTGTGTTGCTGATCTGAGCTCATTAGTACATTGCTTTACTTGAGCACAAGCATGGTACTAGGGCATACATTATTTAATATCTTGGAAAACTCTCCCTATCTCTCTCTCATATGTGTGTGTGTTGTATGTACATAAAATGTTTTATCAGGAATAACGCAGGATTCGCTGTAAAAATTTTCATTAATGCAGAAATACAACTACGGCAATGAGCATTCATACCTGAATCTTTATACCTACTTAAAATCTTTAGGTCTTGCACACTAAACAAACCTAGCAAAACAGTGTCTTGACAAATTTAAACTACTGTAGGTAACCAATACAAGAAAAACACAGCTAATCAAATAAACAATTATGGCTGTGCAAGTAACAAGCACAATACAGTCAAATATCTCACAAAAAATTTGAGATCTGATAGAGGCATAAACATTTTTGCCAGCTATACTCCAACGAATAAATTGTTCAAACTAATTACTGTAAACTTATACCAAATGTGAGTGGAAACTAATTTTGTAGATAAAGAAATAGTCTGAACTAATTCAAAACACTATTTAAAGAATGTTGAGACCCAGGTGCTACCAGTGTATGGAAAACTTGACACACCCAATCATATATTCTTGATACTTTGGGCTACAGCCCCTTGTGCACGTCCACTCTCAGTCCAGTTGCAATATTCCCTGAGGGATGGCTTCATCCTGAGACAACTGCGCAGTTACCTATCTGCTAGCCAATCACTTGACCAAATTCATTATACTGCATGTCATGCTAAATACTCACACACACACACTGACCAATAAGTAATTTCCACACTTTGCCAAATATATCCTATATCTGACATCCTGGTTCAAACAAAAATAAAAGCCATAATTATATTTACTATGCCCTTACTGACTTTTAAATTTTACACTGTCCTGGAAGGGAAACATTTTCATGTTTATTATGTGACAATGTCTAAAATCATTGCGTTCACATATTTACTGAAGAAAAGACTACAGGTTCCACCACACAAAATGTGTGGTTTACAGAAGTTTTTCAAAGCCAAAGACACTGGTATTCTTCTGTTTTAAAGGCTCTACCTACCTCAGAGCCTTGGTGGAGAAAGAATAGGGTTTTACGTGTTAAATTATTTTCAATGGAACTCAGCCACTTTTTGTGCTTTAGCTTCCGGACGAAAACCATTTTCTGCACCAAGGAGAATAATTCTACGTAAATAAAATTGCAGAAAATAAATAAGTACAGCAATTTACACGGGTTTTTTCTGTGTAAAAATGCTTTTTTGAACACAATTTTCAGTGTATTGAAAAAAACTGCTTACACAATCCATAGCAATGTACATGGTACCGAGACAGTGGCTTCAAGGTAGGCAGCACCCTTAAGTGTTTCAATTTTTCTGATATGATACCCTGCAAGGTGTCTTCCAACTTGAGGGTTCGAACATATTTTCAGTATTGGAATTTTCCTGTTCCAACATTTTTGCCATTAGAACATGCAACGAAACTTATACAAAATGTGTAGCACACGGAATCAAAGCACACTTCACTCCAAGATACACCAATAGATATAGCAGAACGGCAAAGATGTAGCCTAAGTGTAAATAAAACGCTATCTCAAATCAATGACTTTTGTTAAGTTTGTCACTCACAATCAATCATGCTTACTTCTATATTATCGCGAACACAGTATACAGAGTATCGCCACTGTGGTATGTAAACATACAGAAAAACACCAAATGTATTAAATTCGTAGCATACGTAGTGTTGTAGCCAAGTAATGAAAATCACACATGGCATACATTTAAGTTGGAACTACCGTCCTATTAATCCTCAGTTTCATGTTGTACTTATCCAGACTAATTAAAAAAACTTTTCAGTAAATTGTGAAGTAGATAACTCGCAATATATCAATACAAAAATGCAAATTGCACATTAACTAAAGCATTATTTATCAAACTATAAACACACCTTTCTGTATATTGTAGTCGGACAAGATACTGCCATCTTCCAACTGCTTGCCAGTAAATATAAGTCGCTGCTGGTCCGGTGGAATACCTTCCTTGTCCTGTATCTTGGCTTTCACATTCTCTATAGTGTCTGAAGCCTCGACCTCGAGAGTGATGGTCTTGCCAGTCAGCGTCTTCACAAATATCTGCATTTTGACAGCTACCTACGCACATGCAACACACTAGTCAGTAAAAACTATAGTAAAAAATTTTGCAATACACTATACTATAGGTGGTTCACCATAAAGTGAGTACTTTAATACACTGGTTATTTTTTTCCATTCAATGAATGTGTATTTTTCAACCACTTTTTAACATAAATATTGAACACTTATTAGGTGTGTATAGGTTGTATTGTAATCTTAAATATCTAAAGCAAAAATTTATTTTAAATAAATAGAGCTGGCACTATATTTTCTACGAATACTGATATCCTCCGATACAAATATTTTGCACCGATATTCAGATATCCGATACCATTACGTGTGTGCGCATACATATATATACATAAACAGACAGAGAGAGAGAGAGAGAAACAGAATACACATATGTAAACTTCACATGATGTTTAATATTAATAAACAGAATAGTAGGCCTAGCTTGAGTATAATTTAAACGCATGGGCGAAATACAGCATACAAAAAAATTTCTTTAAATTGAGTGCTAAGTAAATTAAAATTTGTCTTAGAAAGTCTGAGAATCAAGAGAACTAAACAGATCAATAATTCTGAATGTTGTTTCTGACCCCCTCCCCATGGAAACAGCACACTGAGAAGTTGACTCCAAAACATCAGACAGTGTGCAGAAAATTATTCCTGCTTTGCCAGTTTTATTTATTTAAACAATACAATTGTACATTTTATATTGTTTACTTAGCCTTATAACGCAACTTGTAAATTAATATTTATAACCTTCTCTAAAATTTATGATACATGTTAATCCCCTGAAGCTATGCTCTAATGGGGATCTTTTATAGCGAGGTTAACTAACAAGTAATTGGATGGTGGAACAGAGAGCACATCTTGACAGTAGGGTCTAAATAAAACTAGTAACATACAATATGAGATAAATAACCATACTAATACAGTTTCTCTGCAATTTAAGATTGTATCATTCAAGTACACAACACATGTTGTCAATAGCAGGACTAAATCAATTGACAAAATAAAAGAGAGAGAGAGAGAGAGAAAATAAAAATACATGTGTGTGTATACATATGCCTATATACATATACACATACACTCATAGTACAAATGTACAACTCATTGATGGTAGTATATATCTAGGTTAATTAGAAACTATAGATAATGTGAACTTCACATTCAGCACTCTAATGTATAGAACAAATTTGCAATACGAGCACTGATTAGGACTTACAGTTCTGCAATCAACTAAGTACAAGGAAGAAGAGAATTTCTTGAATGGTCATCACGCCGGATTTCATGGATTTATTAATGCATGGTAGAAAACTCAAATCCAGAACAGTTGATAAATAGCATAATTTTAAAACAAAACAGAACGGAGGTCTGGATAAATGAGGAATTATAGATTACTTAAATATAAAGGTGCAACTCCAATGCTTGACGATTCCGACTAGCATTTTATATATTTGGTGACCAAAAACTGCTAGTCTAGTGTGTAGGAAAAGTGTTTACTGCAAGCAGGGCATATTCACAACAGTTGGTTTCTACAGTATGTCTACTAGAGTTGACTTCCAGAATATTAGTATACCTCGTGGGACAGTAATGATTGCCATGAGGCAATTTGATCGCTGATATCAGCTTTCAGTTTCCTTTTGAATACAACCAGGTTAGGAGAGGCCTCGATGACAGAACCTAGTGAGTTAAAAATTTTGTTACCCTGGAATGTGGTAGCTAGTTTCCCAAACTGAGTCCTTGCGTTGCCTTGAATTAACATGTCTGATGAGGAGAAATGCTTTTATAATCACAAAATTTGAATCAGGAAGACCTATGTCAAGTACACACAAGTATTTTTCCTGTAAAAGAGGTGAACACCTTCTCATTCACCTCGACTTGTAGCCATGTGAATTGCCACCAAGCACACTAGTTGTTAACATGGACTTGTATACTAGCAACTGCAAAATAGGGACAATTTTATTTTTCGTTATCTTTATTAGACAACTTGAAGGAAAATTGGTTTTTTAAGCATGTGCATCCGTTTGAAACAAAACACTTTGCAAAGACTAAGTATTTTGAAATAAACAGTATCTAGCTAGACAAATTAAGGAATATTTACATATATTGTTCATCATGTCAAAGCAGGATATTATGACCAGTGCTATGGCAACTCCTTTGAAAATGGAGCTCAGCTCTGCTCAAGTTCTTTTTAAGTAAAAGTTGCTGAGTTCCAGCTAAAGATCCTTTACAAGAAAGGAAATAGCTCACACTACAGATGTTATCACCACCCCTTCAGTATTTTATTGCTAGCTTAATGTTGCAGAAACAAAGTTTTTTCAACCCTAAAAAATGAGTTAGTTTTTATTTCAGGTAAAATTTGCTCTGAACATAATAAAATATTTAGTTTTAAAGCTTGCTATAGAGCTATGACAGAGCTTGGTAGCAGCAAGGGGTAAAAAGTTATGGCTCCTTAAAAGTGACCCTGAAATGTAACTTTTTTTCTTCGTGGCAGTTAACCATATAGCCTATACCTCGTACAAAAATTAAAAAAAAAAAAAAAATTTTTTTTAATGGTATTTTACTTTTTAAGTAATTTATATATTCCATACAAAGTTTCATTAAAATCAAAAATTATGATGCAAAAGACGTGCTGATTTAAAATGGAATGACTCAAACATACCATATTATAAAGTTCAACAGCATACTACTTTAATGCACACAGCTTAGAACTGAAATCAACAATTCAGTGCACTAAATATCTCAATAGCTGCATAAGTTATCTTCCTTCCATCCAGCAGCCAGTCCATGTGGTCACTTCAAAAATCATAACCAACTGTTTGAAGTTACAAAGTTGCAGGTGCCAATGGAATGAGTATACAGTGCTACTAATCTTGGCAAGGGGCCTGCGATGGTGTAGGAAGCCTGCTGAAGTACATCGCCACAAATCATTACCTTTCCACCCAAGCACAGCTGCAATTCAAAATGTAGAGGATTTTAGAAGAGTAGTAAGTTGTATGAGGGTTCGCAGGGGTGGACCCAGCCGCAGGTTTTGGGTTGGATTTTTTTAATAAAAACACATTTTAAAAAAACTAACCAGATTCTATTCAAGGTGGGTTTTTAGATTTTTTGTTACTTTCAAAAGTAAAACAATTTTGTTTGGAACTGAAGTATTTGTTAAGCAGACCCTTGAAAAGCTCTTTATTGCAAAAAGTGAAAATTGAAGGTGATAGGTAGAGGAACTTGATTTTATACTGTACACAGAATGACTGACTCATGAATATACAGTATTATCGGTGACTCACTTCTGTAATCAAACCATTCATCTTTGTCTGATAAAATTCCCAGTAGAGTATGGCTTTAAAAAATAGATTATGTGATTAAATTCTTATAACTGCTACAGATAGATAATAATCTCTAATGTATGAATTTTTTCATTAAGAATAGTTGCAACATGTATAAATAAATCATTTTCAAAAATCAAGTTATCTTAAAAAAGTGCTGAAATTATAGCATTGCTACAAATTATGCATATGTGTGACAACCAAACTTGCAATATTCATTTGCAGTTTAAAAAAAGCATTACATAGTACTGTATGTACACACACACATATGTAGAGGATATCCCAAGATGGAGTGCGTTAATTTTGTGTGGTGGTAGATCGTAAAAAAACAGTCGAAAATGTCTTGGACATTTTTTTCTACAGTGAATATTGAGGGAATATTTGTACCCTAAACATCGGCTTGAAAATTAATATTTATTTTAATAAATCAAAAATAATTTACGGAAACGAATGAAATTTGGAACAGTGCCGAAACATTGAAGGATCTTTATCCAAATAATATTACTTTCATAATATTATCACCCCTTCATTGTTTAAATGGCGTACATGTGTGCATTCATTCCTATAACTCTTAAAAATTGTATAATAATGCACATTTGAATGCAATAACGGAAGAAGAGACAGACGACAAATTAAAAAAAGGTCATCTTGCCAGAACTCGTTTACACTACTGGTTTTCGAGAAAATTGCAAGTAAAATTATGGCATGTACTCTGATGCCTGAAACATATGCATTGTCTTGATACGCAGTACAACCAAACAAAGTGGCAACTTGCAATGTTAGTGTAAGCGATGACACTAAAGCTATTGACTAATAAAGTTAGTTTAAATACTTTTGAAACAGTTCAGTGAGGAAGCAAACCACCATCTTAAATTTAAGTGCTTAGCATGTAACAGCTGTGACAACAATCAATCAGACATATAGTAAATTGGTAATATGAAACACAAGAAAACGTCAAAAAAAATTTTAAAACACGTTTTATGTACACATTTACAATATTATTTCCATAAAATACAATGTCAATAATGTCACAAAGTTATTGTGAAATAAATCCTCACAGTTTGCTCAGTCGGAAAAATAAAACAGGAAATTGCATTAGAAAGACTAATGAGCTACTAACCATGAAAAAGATTATTAGGTAATAAATACAGAATTAAACAAAACTGTACACAGTTGTAGAGCATATTAGTGATTAAAGGAAATGCTCAAAGTTTGAGCCTCCCATTTCTACACATGCTTGCAGACGACACATGTTAGACTGACAAACAAGCTCCAGCACACCAGGACTTGCCCGAACTACCTGAAATGCATTCTGCACACGATGCCACAGTTCATCATTGTTTGCAACGTCACTTGCATACACGCATGCCGTCAAATGGCCCCACAAGTAGTAATCCAAAGGGTTCAGATCAGATGACCTTGCAGACCAAGGCACAGGACCACCGTGTCCAAACCATCACCGAGGGTAAACAGCATTCAAATACTGTCTGGCTGCACGACTGAAGTGTGCTGGTGTGCCATCATGTATGTACCACATGTTACGTCGTATGTCCAGTGGTACGTCATCCAGTAGGTTTAGTAGATCATTCTCCAGGAAAGCCGATAGGAAGCTCCATTGAGTCGATTGGGGAGGATATAAGGACCAATTAGCATATTACCTACAATTCCCGCCCAAATGTTCAGTGAGAACTCGTGCTGAAAATGTGACTCAGGAACTACATGTGGATTTACGTGCGCCCACACATGCTCATTGTGAAAGTCGAATACATCTGTTCTTATAAAGAAAGCTTGATCTGTGAACAGAATGGTACTACAGAAGGCCGGGTTGTCTGCTGACTGATGTAGGAACCAATGGCAGTACTGCAGCAGAGCAGCGTGATCTTGTGTCTGAAGTGACTGTACAGGCTGGAAGTGAAAGGCGTGTAGTCTCTCACGTATTATGCGATGTACTGTTGACTGTGATGCATTTAGCCTTGCAGCAATACGCGTGTACTGATGTGTGGATTCTCGACGACGCTGTCCAAAACTCGTCTTCAGCATCCAGTCTGCGACCGCCCACAGCATGCCCAGAAGCGCGCCGTAAACAACGATTAACTGCTATGAATGTTCATGCGTTTGGTAGTCATCGTCTTGGATATTTTTCTCCATATCTCCGTTGTGCAGCAGCTGCGTTGCACAGTGTTTCACCATATGTCAACACTATGTCGCTCAGTTCTTCGTTACACCACTCCTGCACGGCTACTGTGCTTGTCACTGGCACGTCTTATCTTTGCACGCAGCAGTTCTAAGCAAGTCACTTGTCAGATGGTCAAACGCGACACTATGATGGTGTTCACCATATCGATCTTTTTGCCTGTAGGTACACAAGCTGACAGGCAACTGTCAGAAAGCATTTTGATTTATCCATCACCACATTCTTTAACTACACACTGTGAAGGGGTTAGACTGCACAATAGCTGTGTTACATTTTCAATGGTATTACCAATATGCACATATATAATTTTAACTGAGTTGCATTGAAAACATTGTTTTCTTTTTCATATGTTTCAACGTTTTTGAGTATGTCTAATTAACACTATTTTACAATATCTGCATTTTTCATAATTTCTGTCCCATATGTTACAATTTAACTAATATAATGGTTTCTTGCTAGTTACATTGCAACGTAACTGCACTAATCAGTCAGTGTTTTTACTAGTGACACATTATTCCCTGTCTACCAAGTAACACTTTTTTTAACATCATTAAACATTATTTACGACTCTGCCTGTTTTCTGTGGCAGTTATGACACTCTCATTCAATCAGAGTGACTCAAGTTCAGTTTTTCGTAAGGTGATTTGGAAGTGAGGTTTTGTTGGACTTGATGAGCAATCAGTCAACATGTGTGGTTCTGTTTACTACCACAGTTTCCGTAAGCACACAATTCAACTTTGATTAATTACACCTAGTTGCACGGTACTGCATATGTTTCAGGCTTCGGAGTACATGCCATAATTTGACTTGCGATTTTCTCGAAAACCGCCAACGTAAGCGAGTTCTGGCCATACGACCGTTTTTGTTGTGGTCTGTCGCTTCTTCCGTTATTGCAGTCAAATCATACCAATACTCCCTCAATATTTAATTTAGAAAAAAATTTCCAAGAGTTTTACTATCTATCACCACATAAAATTAATGCACTCCGTCTTGTGTATGTGTGTACATAAAGTATGTTTCTGGAGTAGATGTCAATAAAGAAGCAGGTGATAGAGGGACCCAAGACCTACCAAATAAACCAAACTTGTATAGTCCGATTCACAACCGTCTAAAAGTTATGAATTTTTTAAGAAAATTTGGCTATGCTCTACCCTGAGCTAATCATTTACTGATGGTGAAAAAAATAATGGTTCATGTGGAACAACACAACAAGTGTTCAGCCACTTCCCCACTATATTTAAATTTATATAAAATACTTATTTTTCTTAATTAAATTAAAATCTTTAATGACAGGCTGTAAGCCGTATTCAGTGTTCGGGATGATACAACAGCATGCAATTACTTAGTAATTGGAGACACGAGTAATTTAAATTCACCTTTCAAAATTTAAATGTAAACTACAGTCAGGAATTTTAAAGTAGAGTCGTATGTTTGTTTTCTTGGCTTGTTTGGTTACAAACTGACTACAGTAAAATTTTAATTATTATTATTATCGATATAACATTTTCTTGCATTTTGCTTAATTTTTTAGTTTTGGCAATTTTGTATCTTATTAAATTTTTCCTGTTGAAGTGAGTAACTTCTTGTGTTGCAAGCTTCTCCAGGCCATAGTATTTCTAGGGCAGATGTTTTGGTTGACCGCTTGCTGCATGGAATTTCTTCATGACGTAGTTTGTTGACGCACGTTGGTCAGCCGTTTCAGGGGGTTGCTTAGAGTACTGTGCCGCAAAAGTAGTTCCGCTAATGCACAAAGTATGTCCCCAATTAATGTATTTGCATTAATATTCTTTTTTATTTTGATGAAAAACCTATAGATTTAATTTTTTAAACCTTTTGTCATATATTTTAAGTGTAATTTTGTTAGTTCTGGTTAGTTGGGATTACGTTGTATAACTCCGCCGAGGTGTGCTATTTGCTACCATGTTCGTTGCCCTGATTAGTCAGTTGTGCACGAGTTCTCGGGCGGAGAGCGTGCCGGTCGGGCACATCACCAGGACGAGCTGGTGAGAGAGAATTTGTGTACGAGATAAGAGAAAAGGAGTATAGTTTTCAGTCGAGCGAACGGGCGAGAAAGTGTTACCAGTTATTGAGACTAGAAATGTTGTTTTGAATCTTATTTTGGCAATTCAGCAAAGGTTATAAATTTCGGGAGTCAGTACAAAACAAATTGTCGGGCATGGTAGTAACATAACCTCGACACAATTACTGCTGTTAGAAAATAGGAATTGAAGTTTGTAGCTTTTTTGTATGATAGCAGTGAGAGCCTATGTACTTCGAGTGTCGTTACCTAATTATGGAAAAGTTTTACCAAGAAATAAATTTAGTATTAGTGAAACTATTTTCGTTTAGTAAACTTGACCTGAGATTAAAACAACTTAAAAAAAACTTTCTATCTACGTGCCGACGAGTCAAATAACCACCAGCAGTTAACCTAAACAAACGACAAGCGAGCGAGAGACATCGATGATACTCAATAATTTTTGCCTTGGATTGTACTCCTTGATTTTTTAGGGATACTGTCATTTTTGTGCTGTTTTTTTTTTTTTTGTATTTTATTAATTTTGAAGACACTTTTTTTGATGACAAGATAAAGTTGTTCGGCCTTACATGTAGCTATAAAGATTGAGCATGAAAGAAATTTACACTTTCAAAAATTCTTACAAATTAAACTGTGCTGCTAATCTGATTCAAAAATTGAACTAGGAGTAACACACTCCTTGTCTGAAATGTATTATTACGGCCAGCGACTTGTGAATGCAGTGATAACCTAGAAGTGTGTGGTTAAATGAGACCTGTGGTGTCTCGTCCGACGTCTGTGACTCTTCTCCGTCCCGCTTCGATGTGTTCGGCCGGTCTCGGCAATCTTCGGCTCCGCTCGTGTCCTCCCTTCCCTTGCCCCTCCCCCTACTTCCTCGACCTCAGCTCTGCCGGCCGCCCTGGGCGACGAGCCAGTCAGTCTCTTCCCGGTCCCGCTCGCGGGCAGTTGTGACAGTCCGCGACCCTGTAGGCACGTCCTCGACGTACGTTTGGTAAGTTTTTAGTTTTTCTTTAATTTTCGGTTTCATCTTTCTGCTATATTTTTTGTTCCTCCCTTTCGTTTCGGTCGTATGTGTTCTTGGACGTGCTTTCGCGGCC